>DWLH01001139.1:0-14236 GCA_018249795.1 Heliconius telesiphe telesiphe
CGCACCATCGGCAGGTTGTTGCACGACGCGGCACAGTGCAATGGCGTCCATCCATCAGAGTCCTGCGCGTTTACGTCACAACCAAGTTCTACTAAAAACCTATAAAAATAATTGCTTTTAAAGATTTTCTTAAAATATATATATATATGCATTTTCATACAATCAATTAGAATTGGATAATAAGTAGGTAGACATCTTCAACGTCATGTTGACGAGATGGAAAACCTAGTGACACATAATTCCTTTATAAATAAAAAAAAAAAATCAGCTTCACAATGTATCCCGCACAAAGAAGCGTAGGCCGAGAGAACCTAATGTTAGGGACACTCCACAAAATTCTGGAGGCATTGCGTATTGAGTGGCTGAACTCAACGCCTTGCTTTCTCGCGATACAAGAGCAAAGAAATGAATATATAAATTTAAATAAATATTTAATTTCCTCAAGTGGGGATGGAACCCGCAACCAGTCACGTTTACAGTCATACTTTGTGCTCCTGCGCCACGACTGGCCTATTCCTACATTATCCTTTATACTAAAAATATATACGTTTAAGCCCGCGTGGCGCAGGGACAAGCGTGCGACTGCCAAGGAGATGTTGTTGGCTCGTTTCCCAGTCGGTGGAATGAAATATCTAATATTTTCATTTCCTCGTGGCGTTGTGTCTTAACACTAGGTTCCCATGTTCCCTCTGCCTACCATGCTATGTACGAGATACAACGTGACACTAAGAACTACATTTAAGAAGCATTTCTTATAGAATGAAAGACCAATATTCTAAATATATATCATATTTAAAAATGAAAAATATTGGATTGTGTCAGACGTGCCTTTAAACTATCACGTAAAAAACAACGTCAAAAAAATTGAAATAATTTACTTTGTAAATACAGTTATGGTGAAATACATTTAAATGCATTATAGAGGAAGATTAAAATAACTGTAAAGTATTTAAAACTTACTTTACTATTTCGAAATGGCCGGCGCAGATGGCATTATGAAGAGCAGTTATACCCTCGTCGTTTGCAGCGCTTGCATTTTGTACCTGAAATAATATTATTGAACAATATTGTCGTGAAATTTATATGGGATTTTAAAATAAGTAAAAGTAAAAACTTTATTCTCATAAGTAAACGTAGGTAATATTATTCTGATAAATATAAATAAGTATTTTTTTTTCTCACCTGGGTTGCCGTCTTCTTGACAAGTTCTAATTCACCCTCCAAACTTGCATCCAGAAGTAAAGCAAGAGGGTCAAAGCTCACACGCCTCGCCAAAGGCGCCTTCCCTCCCTGTTTCAAGTTCCCCTTCTTCGACCGCCTCAGAACATTCTCAGATCTCTGAGAATCCTGACCGTTCAAATCGACGGAGCTTATCTGTTCCGTTATATCAACAACATTATCTTTACTGTCCTCGAATTTCTCGTGATTTAAAGATATGTTGTTAGTTAATGACCTATCAACTTCATCTCTTTGCTTTGTTTTATCTTTTTGACCGTTTTGTTCGTTTTGGTCGTAGTTCACAAGCTCCACTTCAGGGTAAATATACATCTCTATACGTCGATTCATATTAACGTTAATGCCATTTTTAGTATTATTTACATTTCTTAACTTAGGCTGCTCACTGAGAGGTGGTTTTCTGATAGTTAACGGTCGTGCTTTGATTATCATTTCATTGCTATTACCGTTGAAATTTTCTTTCATATTCACATCACTTTCATTAGACGAATCTGGAATACTTATAGCGGGCATATTTATGTTGTCTGTCGATTGTGTATAAGCTGTATCATGATTGATGGACTGTCGTGGTGGAGTCTAAAATAAAAATATGACAAATAATATATTAGACTCTGTCATCTTTTTATCAAATATTTAAAAAAACAATATATGTATATTTTATCAATAAAACTTATTATATTCACTTTTAATGAAAAATTTATAAATGGCAAATATCTATTTGGAACAAAAAAAGTCATCCAAATTAATATTAATCGGGTGTTAATCTTATAAATTAATGTTCAAAACTTACTTTAATTGTAGGCTTAGGTGGTAAAGCTGGCTTAGGTGACTTGTCGGTGCTGCTAACATCCGGTGTTGAAAGGGGGGTACTAGCACTTTGAGGTGGAGATAGCAATATACTTTGCGACGATGCATTCTGGCTGCTGAAGTTTGAGCTTGGAGTACTAGTAGATAACCCTGACGCGGTGTTCCTTACCATCTGAGGTTGAGAATTTACTACATTACTAGCTACATGATTCGATGAAGTTACGGTTATACTTTGAGTCTGGACAGTTTGTGGTTGAACTGGTTGAATTTTTGTTGAAGATGTCTGATAAATGGGTGATGGTTTGCCGCTCGAGACCTGAACGGATGTTGGTGCTACACTCGATACAGGCTTCTGTAATGAATGATTGGTGATGATATTTACAAATGTAGGCGTTAATAGCTAATGATTAAAGCATACTTTAGATGAAAAATTTAATGATTAGATTAGATTGTATATGATATGATTCCTTACCCCAAATCCGATAGAACTGCTGGCAGAAGTCGTTAGCAAACTTGGAGAGCTGCCCTTTGTAACACTACTCTGTTGAATTTTGTTGCTACTATTTCTAGAACTGTCGTTATTTTGACTATTATTTTGACTAAGCCTAGAATTCTGAGGATATGCATGATTTTCTTTACCCTCTTGATTGCATCTACTTGATGAATCTGATTTTTGTAGTTGATATGTCTGTTCTTGTTGATATGTCGTTTCATTCTGGCTTAACGGAGTTGCCAAACTTTTATTTACAACTGATAGTGGAGTCGAGTGTACCGTCATGTGATTGATGTTTGCTGCATTAGGATTCTTCAAATCTTGTTCATTACCTTTCCCATTAACTTCCGGCTGTTTTAATTTTACGTTATTATTTTGTGGGAACTTCGTATTATATGGCAACGTTTGATATTTAGGATCAGATTTGCTTGCTGCAAATTCTGGAGGAAATTCTTGTTCATTAATTTTTTGATCCTTACCAGTTTGGTTACTGTTGGAACTACTAGTACTATTTGGGCTATACTGAGGTTGTTTGGAATAATCTGAATATTTATTTATATGATCAAACATAGCTTTTTGATCATAAACATTTGTGATACCTTGCTGTACATGATTGAATCCATTGTTTTCAAGTTTATTGATGTATTGTCCTTGATACTGATTATCTTGTACGGTTGGCATATGAGGGTAGTTACCATTATAAATAGGATTCAACATTTGCTTTTGTTGTAAGAAATGAGCTTCTTGTTGCGTTAAGTGGCTTTGTATATTGTCACTTTGCGTCAGCTGTTTTAACGGCATGCTATTCTGAATAGCATTTTGTTTCATAGCCTAAAAAAATACATATAGATAGATGAATTTTATTTGTATTTACATAAAATAACGTTAACTTTTGCATATATTTTGTATGAACTATATATAACTAGTAAGTTTTTTTAAAGGTAGGTTTATATTATTGTAACTCACTTGAAAGTTATTGTTATGAATGCTTTGCGCATGTGGAACATGGTTGTAGGGTTCTACGGCTGCCACATTCCCTCTAGCTTGTTGATTCTTTGGTTGACTGTTCACTGGATTATTACCGGCTGGATAATTCGGCAGCTGTTGCATTGGCGTAGGATTATTTGACCTGAAATATTTTTAACTCAGCATTATATTTTGAGGCCAGTCGTGACGCAGGAGCACAAGCGTGAGAATGTAAACGCGACTGATTGTCGCGTTGTATTTTCATTTTTTCGCTCTGGTGTCGATGCAAAGTGCGGCGTTGAGTTCCGACATTCAATACGCAATGCCTACAATTCGGCGGGAAATGTGTGTCTGAATTGTCTTTCCACTAGGATCTCTCCTCCTACTTTGCTCTATGCGGGATACAGCGTGAAGTTGATTTTTATTTTATTATTTTTTGAGTTTAAGTTATATAACGCAATGGAACAATGTAATTTTATAATAAAATCATTGTAGATGTTAAGCACCGTATCCAATTTAAATTAACTGAAAAAAATATAATTTAAATCATCTATTTTATTAAAAAAAAAGTGTAAATGAATTATATGTTAATATAATATGTTAATATATAAAATAATGCTTAATTATATACATTTTATAAAACTGGAAACGAACACCAATATATTAAGGAGACATTTCTAATAAATAGAACTAAACAGATACAGTTAAGTAATTAGGAATTAAAATGTGAAAAGAATTCCAATTTGGTTTTGTTAGTAGCTTAAAAGTATAAGACAAATAAAACGACTTAGTTACAAATGATGCTTTTCTCTCGGTATTGTCAGTAAAGGGACGCTCAAGTTAAGCAGGCTTATTGAGTTTATTTTCTAAGATAACTCTCGAATGCTTAAATAAGTGTTTTATAATACCGCTTTTAGACATTGCGAAGTGGAAGGGAAACGTTAATGAGCAGAAAAATTCAATTATAAAGTAAAATTATAATATATTTCAGTTGTTTTGCTTATTTTTGGTGGAGCAATCGTCAAATTTATGAAATGATGAATAACTTTGAATATTATTATTGACGAAGTATTATAGTATGTATTTATATATATTTTTTAAATCTAGCTCTTTTTTTCTTTAATCATAGAGATTATTTGTCATTCCTGTTTTTTTACTATAGATATGATAAAGTTTTTTTATCAAAAATAATTTCATTTTAATAAAAGTACTATCTTTTGTAATTTTAAATTCTTCCCTTACCGTGGTTGCGGTTGTCGATGTGCAGTCGCAAGTTGTCGATTGAGTGCTCTCTTTCTCAGCAACCTGGCTTGCAATTCTGAAACTCTCCGATCTATACTACGCATCTCTTCTTGTCGTGCACCTAACGCTGCTCGCTGCGCTGATAACCTACCATTCTGCTGCTCATTTAGCTTGTTACGGTACTGTAAAAAAAAATAAAGTGTAAAGTCAATTAAGTTAATTTTGTTAATTGCAAAAATACTAACTAACTATACCGAATATTCATAATTATATTAATTAAGTTAAGGATATCTTTACGACACAGTATTATTAATAAATATAACATAAATTTTTCGTTTTATTTGTATACTCGCAAAAACTATAGCATCATTTAAAATTCGTAATAAAATTCATAACAATTACAGAAGAAGTTGAGAAAAGTTACTTAATAATCCCTCTCGAAGGACTTTCCTTCGAGGGAGAAACATTAAAAAAGTCTGCAAGTCTTTGATGTAAAGTTATAAATGCGAAGAAAAGTAAATGGATAGTCTATTAAGAAGGGATATAGAATTTGCAACTGCTTTATTGAGTTTTATAAACGGTGTTTTATTAAATTTTACTTTGGACTAGACCAACTTGTAACCGAATTATTTAATGTATAAATTATATTCCGCAGATTTTTTTTCAGAAAATGTTTTATTTATATTTTATTTTTCTTATTTTTTACACATACAAATTTGTTGTTCCCGTAAAAAAATCGCCTTTCAAAGATTAATGGAGAATTTATAAGCATTTCACAGTAAGAATTATATTTCACAGTATTAATTATATTTCACAGTATTACTTATTTCGGCACAGTTTATCTTGAATATTCTGAGTAATTTATCATCATCATCATCTTTTAAGCTTTATTAAAGTACAATTGATATATCGCTAAAATTTGTGGAGTGAAACAGTATCAAAACAGAATTTTGGAAGAAATTGGATGAAATCGTTTATTGAAAATATCCATCGCTATAAACGATTTCATCCAATTTGTCAATGATATTGTCAATAAACGAGGTTTTCTTGATTAAATTGTATCGCTTCTAATACGTTTTAGTAGCGAAAGCACTTTTTTTTCTACTAAACAATCTTTTTATTTGATGTGTTGAATTTTAAAACATTCTTTTAAATAAGAAGATACGCCTGCAAAAGGTTAAAAATTCACCAGTAGGTGTCTATTTGCTTTTAGCTCTTAGGTTATTTTAGATATAGCCTTGAGAACGAAACATCGATATAACGTTTCCATACCAATATACCTACACATTTTATTATTAGACAAACCAATATAAGAAGATATGCAGTTTAAGAGTAATAGGTATATACCAATAATATTTGGGTGTAAGTTCATAATGTGACCATAATGTAAAAGTAAATCGTGTTGCAATAATATAAACTAGTTCAATTTAATCGAAAACTCATTATTATATCGGCGATGTATCTGACCACCAATCCGTTCCTGTATCCATTCCGACTGAATGACTTTTTCCATGTCATCGAATTCACCCAACAACATCGAGATTCCATATTTTTCCCGCAATAAGTACTTGTAAAAGAAATTCAAATTTTTCCCTCGGTACCAATCGAACATCAAAAGCAGCTTTAACGTGGACCTGGTGTATTTCTATATTCATCTGTATATTATACATTTATATTGGATGTATGTAATATGTAACTACTATGTTTTAATACTTGTTTAGAAAACGTAAAAAAATTTGAACGTAGCGGGACTCGAACCCGCGCCTCCTGGAAACCAACCAGGCGCTCTGACCACTAAGCCATACGTTCTCATAAAGCTACGTCGAAATTTTTATACGCTTGTTACAACTAATTTTTTTTCGCTACCTAAAGATAATTACTTAGAATTATCGTTTGACAAGAGAGAATACTAATTTTTTAATATTTTTAAACATTTTTAAAGCGCGGGTTCGAGTACCGCAACGTTCAAATTTTTATACGTTTTCTAAATAAGTATTTTTCTTTCCTAAGTGTGGAATAACACTTTAAAAAATTTTAAAAATACTATTATATGTTTTAACTCTGAGTTATTGACGTGCGTTTTTTGGACGCTTTGTGGGATAAAGTCGAGTCGCGTTTTGTATTTCGCATAATTCTCTAAATAAAACACCCTTCTGTAAGGATAGACTCACAACTACTTCTCAAATGGTTTTTGATTGGTTATTGATATTTAGGAAACACCACATCGATGTTCCTAGAAGTTTCGAAGCCGTGGTGCAAGGGTAAAAGCGTGTAATTAAAACGCGGCGGTTGTGAATTCGATTCCCACTCTGGGGAATGGATTATTATTTATTTATATTTCCATTTCTTCACTTTTACCAAGGCAAAAACCGCGGTGTTAACTTCCGCCACATAATGTGCAATGCCTCGAAAAATCAGCAGAAAGTGGGAAACGAGTCTTAACACTACATTCCCTCCGCCTACCCTGCTAAATGCGGGATACAACGTAAAGCTGAAAAAAAGTTACTCTATATTTTATTTATGATTTCCCAATTGCATAGGTATTCATATAATGATTTTATTAACTCAAAATGTCCAAACACTTTTAGTTTTAAAGTCATTTTTATAATAGAAAGTCTGGATAGTGTACCGTAAAATTAATATGCCACGGAAAGATAAAACCGTTTGAACTAATTACCAGAATAATGACAGATTTTAAATTGCATTTTAAGTATTCATGACATTGAAATTTATAGAGGTTATGTCAGCAGGTAGCGACGTTATACTCACTGGAAACAATGTTGTCGTGAAATATAGATGATGCTTTTGATAAGTTATGTCATGATGAGAACAAAGATTTTAAGATTATTGAGAATAAGTTCTGTTCTGTTCTGTTCTTTTTATTGTGGCGTACCGAGCGTGCCAGTTGAGCACAAATTCACTTCGCCAATGTCACGTTAAGGGACAACGCACGAAGGAGGTTGTACAGTAAAAAAGAGATAATATTAAACAACAGAAAAATGCATGTTTAAAAGAGATAAGAGAATATGTTAAGGGACCTCATACCGGTAAATGTCAGATAACGTTGACATTTCAGATGATAGAAGCAAGTCTTTGTGTAAATACTAAAAAAAAGGACCAAAGAATTATAAGATATCTATATATTAAAGCAAAAATTTGCGGCGTTGAGTTTCTCCACTGAACACGCAATGCGTTTAGAGTTCGGAAAGTGCGCAACGGAAGTAAATTAACGGAAACAGAGTTTCTTAACTTTAGGTTCCCATTGCCTACCCTGCTATGTGCAGGATACAATTTTAAAATAATTCGGCATATTCCATATGATTATAAAAAATAAAAGTACCTAAAATTGGATTAGCAATAAAAGTCTCTATATAAAAAAACTGAGCTTCTACAAAATTTCACAAATTTCGCAAATTTCTTGAAAATATTGCTCAAAGTTAAAGCTTTCTAGTAAAACACATCACACAAATCAAAATATCCCCTAGCAAAGGCAGAATATTATACTAGCATGACATCACCATCTGAACGGGCTGTAAAAATTTTATAGGTTGTGTACATAGAAAATTCGTTTGCGATTGCATCGTTCGCAAAATCACTTGTATTAATGAGGCTTTGGAACCTCCGTAATGGCAATTATATGATACGATCGCATGAGTTAACGTGAATTTGTTTGAACTCATTTCATGTTAAACAGCTATTTTTAACCGATTTAAAGAAAAGGAGGTTCTCAATTCGTCGGAATCTTTTATAATTGTTATTATTTCGGCTTCACGCTGTATCCCGCATATAACAAGTAGGCTGAGTGAGTCTAGTCTTAAGACACTCTGCTTCTCACTCTCCACCAAATCCTATAGGCAATGCCGCTCATTGCCACCAAACACACCAGAGAGAAAAAAATAAAATATTGAATATTTCATTTCATGGAGTGGAAGTCGAACCCACAAGCGGTCATGTTTACGGTAACACGCTTATATCTCTGTGTCACGACTGGTCTCGACTATTTTTTCAAGAGTATTTCAGTATTAGAAAAGTAGTTAAATAAAATAGTTTAGCATGAATATTATTGAAATAATATAAACATATAGTGGTTTTTGATCAGAAGCAATATTGCCAATCAGCTTCACGCTTTTTCTCGCATATACATAACAAAGTGAGTAAAGTGAACCAAGGTTTAAGGTAGGTATTGCGTATGAGTGGCGGAGCTCAACGCCTTGGTTTGTCTACTAGAGCGAGCAAAGGAAAATTATTTAAATATCATAAAATTATTCCCCCGAGTAGGTATCGAACCCAAAGCCATAGCGTTGACAGTGACACACTGTCTTACTGCACTACGACGGGCTGCCCTTAATTTGATCAGTTTAGAAGTATAATACTTTATGAATGTTGTTATTATTACAACATTTTTACATCTCTATGTAGTATTTAAAGCAATTATGTCAAGTTAAAAAGAACTTTTATTCCTTAGCGTGTACGATTCTATTCAAAACGTAACATTAGGTAACTTATAGAAATTTATAATCGTCGAATTACTTTTAAGTGCAATTTCCGGTTAGTCCAGGGAATTCCCCTAAGAATTATACAAAAAATCAGCATTTTTAAAGTGCTAATTTACAACAGGTTCACGAAAATTTTTATCGAAGTCTGTCAAGATGGGAATTCTCGACACAAATTTTATTTAGAAGGCATTCTGTTAGATTGCCATCATAAATTTCGATAACGCTAAAATTACGCATTATCAAAATTGAAGAGTATTGAGTTTCACAATGGAGTTATAAGGAACATTTTGAATGCTAATAATAAATATCTAATAATATATAGTAGAAATAGGTACATATTTTAATTTAATATTAATAGTAGAATTATGAGATTTTATATTTTAATAAACAATAATATCATTATTTCATTAAATTCTTACACTAAACTTTAACTAAAACAAAAACAAATAATAAATAACTTAAAATTTATAATAATAATTTATAGTTTCTATTTAAATAATTTTAAGTATTTTAAAATATTTTAAATAAGAATTACATCAAGCGAATATTATAGTGTATCAATCTAAAAACATCATCAGCTTTACGCTATATTCCGCATATAACAGGGCAGGCAGAGGGAACGTAATGTTAAGACACTCCGTTCCCTACATTAATCAATTTATAAATATTGATATCAGTCGTGGCGCAGGGACATAAAGTGTGACTGTAAAATTGACTGGTTGTGGGTTGGATCCCCACTCGAGGAAATGAAATATTTATTTGCATTTCTTCGCTCTGGTGTCGAGACAAGTAGGCAGTAGGCAGAGGGAACTCCCTCTGCCTACTCTCCTATGATACAGCGTGAAGCTGATAAAAAATATATATAATTATACCAAACTCTAACAACGTTATTTGAAACAACACCATTAAAGGGTAAGATTTCAAACGGAAAAGAAAATTTAAAACCTATTCTAATTCATACAAAGAACATTAAACTTCACTTTCATTACTCAGTAATTTTATTTCAAGTTACATTTACAACATGTCAAACACAAAATTTTATAAAATGTACGTCCTTCACGTTAATGCCGTTGCAGATACATCACTAACTTCATAAGAATTATAAAACTTAAATGGTTTTGTTGGTAAGTTTTCTCTTAACTTAGAAGCGTTTTCATGTTTCATACTAAATGTCACTGGGATAAGCATTACAAATATTTACTTGAGGGTAGATAGATACACATAAATAATTTAACAACTTAATGCGACACCAAGTACTGAAATGTCGAAATATAACCAATATTATAATAATACGACACTATGTTTGTGGTTTCTATATATATAGAGTTAATAGTTATCTATTGAATATATTAATTTATGATCGACTCTACCTTTTAAGTCTCTGGGCAATTGGCGGAGAGAAGGCGACTGAGTGTTATGACACTCAGATTAGGGTAACCATGACTTATATGTTTGATGACCTTTTTTCTGCCCTTTCACTGAATGCATTCACATTCATTCTGACTTTTTAGATGAAAGGAATCTGTTTCTGGAACACATGGGCTTATGTATTCACTGAGCTCATGGTTAAAGTATCGTTAGCAACGCTCTAGAGCGCTTATTTATTAAGAGAAATGCCTCGTTTGACTTTGTTTTTGTTTTAGTTAAAGTTTATTGTTTATTAAAATGTAAAATCTCATACTTCTACTGTTAAGTAAGTAATATTAATATAATAATATGAGACCGTCGTGGCGCAGGGGCACAAAGACATGACTGTAAAGCGACAGCTATGGGTTCGATCCCCACTCGAGGGATTTAATTATTATTAATATTTTCACAACCGTCGCTACTGTTAATTCATTTCACAACAACCTTTCAAAATTATACATACAGTTTTATATGAAATCCAAAAACAGCACTGTTTAAAACACCACAACACTACACTACGTTCACCTTATCTAAATAAACACTGCACTAAACTTTGTTTATGAGTCAGTAAGGTCAGTAGTATTATTGGACGGAGCGCGACGCGAGACGAGCTATAACTAAATTGTCAAATTAGAATCTGAATCAAAGGCGTACCACGCTATTGAAGTCCCCAGACGTATCTCGGGATCTATTAAAGAAATTGAAATTTTACAGACGACTAAATTTCGCCTTTATTAGCCGTCGTAATACAGCTAACAAATTAAGTTACGATATCTGAAATGGGTAATGGAATTCAATGAACATATTGAGCGGTTCATTGATTTTGAACCGGGCTTAATAAAACCCGCGTCTCTTGTGCGGTTCCGAAGAGGTGCAGGTTCAAATTTTGCTACGTTCAAATTTTTATACGTTTACTAAAAAGTATTTTTCTTGCTCAAGTGTGGAATAAGATTTTAAAAATGAAAAAAAAAAGTTTTTTTTTAAATTTATAACATTGACATAATATACACATTTGTAGTATACGTACTGAAATATGAATATTTACATATTTTTATATTTTGTTTACAAAGTCATGCTTATAAACTTCCTTTTAAACATAGTAATTAATTGAATATGAATAAATAGCTCTAAAGAATTTTCAATGCATTAGTTAGTCACATACTTCACATTTCTTCTATTCTTGAGAAAAAATAAAACGTGCTCTTTTAATGGAATCTCAAACTATGTAAATAGAACATAGAAAATGGAAAACGATTACTATATTCATCGTTCTAACGTGAGATTAAGTTTCGTTAGTTATATTCATTTTAAATATATGTTATATATCTTAAAATTAAAAGCTTTTTACAATTCATCATCTGGCACAGTGGTAAAGTCTCTGACTATAAAGTTACTCGCTATACAGCTTAGCTGGTTGTAGCTTCAATCTCCACTCGGGGAAATGAATAATTATGATTTACCCGCAAATTTGGCAATATATAATGCGTCACATTAGTGTTAAGTGGTTAACTCACAAATAGTTGAGTTCCGCCACTTAACACGTAATGTGTCGAACTTAGCCGAAAAATAGAACGGTTTGTTTCCATACTAGGTTTACCTATTTACCCTGTTTTATGGGAAAAAGAGTCGGAAAACGTCTATTTCTAATGAAAATTATTGCTAATAAAAAAATTCAAATAATAATATAAGTGAAAATGTACCCATAAATATCGTATATAAGCTGATATTTCTTAAAGATATTTTTTTGTTCTATCACTAATTTAAATAAGAAAGTTTTTTTTTTATATAATTATTGTATAATAAATATTATACAAATTATAGAATCATTCCTTACAAAGTAATTGTAATCTTTGAATTTGTTTTTCTGCTCGCGACACAAGTTGATCTATATGAAGCGTGCCAACTATTCTGTGTTCGTGAATTACACAACGTCCAAGTGCAGTAGCGTTTAATACGTCTGATATTTATTTTTACTATTTTTAATTTGTTGAATATTTTTTATGGTTTCTTTTATTTCATAGTAATTAAGAAATTTATGTAGGTCGTCGTGGCGAACGGGCACAAGGCTGTGATTGTAACGCGACAGATGTGGGTTCGAACATCACTCGAGGGAATCTATCAATTCTGGCACCAATGCAAAGGCCCGGCGTTGAGTTCCACCAGTCATCACGCGTTGCCTTGAAATATTCGGCTGAAAGTAGGAAACGGAGTGTCTTAACTCTAGGTTACCTGCCTACCATTTTGTATGCGGAATACAGCTTGAAGCTGATGATTTTTAAATACATATAGAGTATTCTATAGCTTTATGAACGTTGGTTGATTACGATCTATTGCCCGCAACCTACTTGGCCCCGAACCCAGTAAAATTAAGGTGTCACTATTTAACGCGCTTTGTGGTTATATTCATTTATTATTACATCTTGACATTCGTGAAATCATTGTAAATATGTCTAACATTAGCACGGTGGTAGTGTGTTCAAGTGCTACGGAAACCTATAGATATTTTATTCTTCAGGGGCAAGCTACTCTCTTCCTTCCTCACCTGCTGACGCTATAAAGACTATTCCAAGTCAACAGCAGTCCACGAGAAAAAGAATCGCATCCATGTTTTTTATCTTCAAGAAATAAAAGATTCTTTTCTATTTTTGATTTATGAAATAAAAGATTCAGTATTGGGTAAGAAAACCTAATTTAATTATAAATCAGCATTTTATGTTTCAATAAAAAACTAACCTAAACCTTGTTTCGAAACCAAAGGCGAAACTTAAATAAATTGTCTACAATGATATTATGACAATACGATTTAAAAGTAAGTCTTTGTCATGTAATATTGAGTTTATTTTAGCAAGGTGAAAAATATAAAACATTTATTTCAAGATCGTTTATGTAATTCTATCGAAATTTCTTCACGAAAATATTTAAGTACCTACTAGCGAGTCTAGCGACCCGCTCGCGACTTCGCTCGTTTAAAAAACACAATTATTTATAAACCTGAACTTCTTTCGTGTTCTAATAATATTATTATTTTAAGGACAACATTTAATTGAAAAGTAAAGTTTCGACACATTTAATAAAACAGCTATTTTATATTGATATAAATTTTTCATTCATGCTTCGATCGAAAGAAATCAAACACCAAATGTTAAATGATAAGTTGGTTACACCATTTCCGAGATTTGCGTGCACACACGCACAGACACACAGATATAAATTTTAAAAATAATAGTTTAAGTTTAGAGTAATTGATAAATACAACAAAAATTTGCTCATACGTATATGTTCCAAGTACAGACAGCGGTCATGCAGTTTTATTTATACTAAAGTCTGCGCTTACCAGCAGAATTGGAGACATCCGAAACAACTTGCGGAACTAAACGCCGTACTATTAAGTTTTTAAATAACTTAATAAACGCTTAATAAACTAAATTTAACTAAGACAATATTCAAATATGTAATATACCTTAAACAAATTTTAGCACCTATGACATCATTTTATAACAAGACAGACCTCGATCCTAATGGATAATATCGCCCGGAGCAGTTTAGTTTTAATCTTCTTCAATTATTCTATGAAAGTGTTATCCTTGTG
>DWLH01001140.1:0-14236 GCA_018249795.1 Heliconius telesiphe telesiphe
GCTTCTCGCTCTATCCCGCATTTAGCAGGGTAGGCAGAGCAAACCAGGGAATTATGAAAATCTGTGGCAAGACAAGACGCGGCGTTGAGTATCGCTTCTAGCACTGTCGTGCAATGTCTCGAAAAAAATAATATAATTACATTTAAATCATTGATATTTTTTTATTATGGTGAACTGTAAAAATAAAAATATAGGTAAGTCTCCAAAAATAAGAATGTAAGCGTAATGCGTTTTAACTTTTTTTTTATTTTTGATTTTTAATTTTCTCAACATGCACAATTAAGTAGCGAAATATTTAATTTTAATTTAGTTTCTAACTATTATAAATGAGACCAATCGTGGCGAAGCACTCGAGTAAATAAAATATTTAATATTTTCATTTCCTCGCTCTAGTGTCGATTCAAAGCGCGACGTTTATTTCCGCCACTGAACACACGATTGCTCAAGCATTTGATGGAAAGTGAGGAAGGGAGTGTATTAACTCTAGGCTTCCTCTACCTACCCTGCCACATGCGGGATTCAGCGTGAAGCTGAAAAAAAAATCTATTATAAATATTACCATATACCATTTCCATATTCTTAATCTAAGGGCGTAACTGAACTATTTTTAAAGAAAACAATGCAATGGTTGAAGCAATATCTCAAAGAAAAACTCAGTAAGCGAAGCTTCAACAAAATCTAAGTTGCTCAAAATGATGCAATTCGTTGCGGCTAGTGATGTGCCATGATCGAATCGATGAAATGGTTATATATATATATATATATATATATATATATATATATATATATATATATATATATATATATATATATATATATATATATATATATATATATATATATATATATATATTTTTTTTTTTTTTTCGAGAATTATTATTGAATGGCTATGTTTATATTTAAGCAATTTTCATTTCCCACTCTGGTAGACAAATTACGGTGATGATTTCCACTCAATTCAACAGCCAATGTCCCGAAAACTACGACGTTCCCTGTGCCTGCCCCACCACGCAGCAAAAGGCGTGTATTATTTATTATTTTGTTACTTTTATATAAATTGTATAATATTTATAAAATATAATCGACTGTGGGTTCGATCCAAAACTTGGGGAAATGAAATATTTATTTACCTTTATATTTCCATTTCTTCGCTCTGGTGTCGAAGCAAAGCGCGGCGTTGAGTTCCACCACTCAATACGCAATGCCTTCAGAACTCAGCAAAAAGTGGGGAACGGAGTGGCTTAACACTAAGTTCCCTCTACCTACTCTGTTGTGTGCGTGATATAGCGTGAAGCTGGTTTATTTTATGTACTAATATTTATTATATTTAATATACATGACTAATAATACCCATTTTTTGTTATAGGTATGTCCTAAATAAGAAGTTATTCATTCTCATAAAGTTTTTGTGGTAAGTTTTTTAAATAAAATATGTATATGAAAGAAATCATCTTAAATAAAAAATGTATTGTCATAGTTTACTTACAATACAATTACAATAATAAATAAATATAAAAAATGTTTAATATGAATAATGTTTGAATATATAAATATTTACATTTACACCTAACCCAACTATTCTATAAAAAATATATCTATAAATAATGTTAATGATTTAATACACTCAATATCATAACAATCCCATACATGGCAAAATTAATTAAATTAATTTAGATTGCCTAAAATGATTTGCCACTAAATACTTCATTCATTCGTTCAAACTTATCAAGTGTACATCACTACAGTTCAAAGTTGACCTATATATATCGAAAAACACGCTTCCTCGTCGATCCACAAGGCCTACTGTTCTGTTCGGTGGAGCTTCAACAACGGTATTTGGGGCGATGACACCAATGTGTTTTGTAACTGATGACGAAAAGAAGCCAAGCTATAAGCTAAATATTATTATTATATGTATTTTTATATTGTAAATATTGTATAAGATAGATCAATTTAATAGATTTTTTATTTTATCAACTTTATAGAAATAATAAATAGATAAATTTATATTATTTTCACTCCCTCGCACTGGTAACGTGGCAAAACGCGGCGTTGAGATCCGCCACTGTTTTACTTCAGTAAAAACTGGGAAATGGAAAAAAAATTATGGGAAAATATCTTAACACTAGATTCCCTCTGCCTGCCATATGCAGGATACAGCTTGAAGCTAAAAAAAGTGTTATATCACTTCATTACAAAACAATATACAAATAATACTTATTTAGAAAACGTATAAAAATTTGAACGTAGCGGGACTCGAACCCGCGCCTCCTGGAAACCGATCAGGTCGGTCAGATCGGTCAGGTCCTGATCGGTTTCCAGGAGGAGCGAGTTCGAGTCCCGCTACGTTCAAATTTTTATACGTTTTCTAAATAAGTATTTTTCTTTCCTAAGTGTGGAATAACACTTTAAAAATGTCTAAAAATATACAAATAATTTATAGAGATATATACAAATAATAAATAATAGAGCGATGAGCCAGAATCGAACCCACAACTATCGCTCTAAGATTCAACACTTCACAACCTCGAATAAAAGCCAAGTCAATATTTTATATGCACATCCAACGACAGTGCAGTGGTAACAATACTCTCAGAGATTTACATACTGAATTATGTATCGATGTTCGCGAATGTCGGCGGCCAATAAAATTTTATCATGTCATACGATTTACTTGTAGATTATTTCCTGTGATACTAAAATATAATATACTGTTTCTATTGTAAATATATATGTATATGGGAAATTATATTATGATTTATAAAAACATTAAATCAGTTTCACGCAGTATCACTCACAGAACAGGGAAGCCAATGGGAATCTAATGTTAAGTTTCCCATTTTTCGCTGAATTCTGAAGGCGTGATAAGTGGCGGAACTCAACGCCGCGCTTTTGCCTCGATATCAAAATGAAAAAATGAATATATAAATTTTAAATAAATATTTTATTTCCTGGAGTGGCCTCAATTATTTATATTTCATAGTTATAAAAATGGTATAGTCGGTTACCACGAATAAAAACTTAAAAGAATAACAATATTAAATATTATATGTAGTAGTAATTTTGTAATGAGTTAATTTAAATAAATATCATTCATATTTTAAAAACCTCCATCCATATTTTTAACATTTTTAAAGTGTTAATCCACACTTAGGAAAGAAAAATACTTATTTAGAAAACCTTTAAAACGTTTGAACGGAGCGGGACTCGAACCCGCGCCTCCTGGAAACCCACCAGGAGTCCCGCTACGTTCAACTTTTATACATTTTCTAAATGAGTATAAAACCTTCATCCAGTTTTGAACCTATGTAAAATTAAATGTCTTTCGTCATCTTCACTACTTTGCATAAATGTATTATGAAATAATAAACAATTATCCTATTTTATGCTGTTAAAACTGTATAGAAACCACCAAGCTGTTTGTATTTAAATTTATTTCCAAACTAGTAACCGCCTCCGGCTTCGTCCGTATTTCAACTATAACAGCGTGCATCTTTGCATTTTGATGAGGTACCTAGACACATTCACATACGAACTATAAGAAAATGCTTGTAATATCGATAGCCTTGAGTTCGATTATCACTCGAAGGAAACTACTTAAATTATATTTATTGGTTCGGTCCGATTGAATAAATTGTGGCGTTAAGTTCCGTTAGGCTAACTTCAACTTTAATACAAACAAAACCGGAGAATGCAATGTTATGATATGAAGTTTTCTCTATATACTTCGCTAAATGTAAGATAAAATTAAAAAAAAGCAATGATTGTGGCCAGTCGTTGCGCGCAGGGGCACAAAGTGTGACTGTAAAATCGGCTTTTTATGGGTTTCAAAACCCACTTGAGGAAAATAAATATTTATTTAAATATGTTTATTTTCATTTCTTCGCTCTCATGTCGAGATAAAGCGCGGTGTTGAGTTCCGCCATTCAACACGCAATGCCTCCAGAATTCGGAGGAATTTGGGGAACGGTGTGTCTTAACACTAGGTTCCCTCCGCCTATCCTGCTGTGTGCAGGATACAGCGTAAAGCTGACAAAAAAAAAGAACATAATTCTTACTATAAACATCAAGCGTAACCGTTATACCGTATACCTATACCAAAATAGTTATTAAGAACGGTATTTTGATATGTTATTTTAATATATTTCATGTTTGACACAGTAAGGTACACATTATAGAGTCGAAGGTCGTGGATACGATCCGCCGCCGGTCATATATTCGATGTAAACACAGCATTTGTGTCAACATTATTAACAATTTATGAAAATAGAATGCGTTTCTTGAAATTAAAACTTTTTTAAAGCTATAGTATTGTAATAGTTTATATTAATAGATAAAATGTTCTATTGGTTTGTATCGTATATCATAATATTAGTGACAAAACACTCCGTTTTCCTTAGTGTGAAATATTATAGATATTTTATAAATAAAGTATTTCGCAGACAACAAGATAGGCAGAGGGAAAACCTGGGAAAGTAGTCTTAAGACACTCCACGGATGGGGACTCAACAATGTGGGCATTTCTCGCTTTAAATAGCGGAACTCAGCACCACATTTTGTCTCGTTACCAGAGCGAAGAAATTAAAATATTAAATATTTCATTACCTCGAGTGGAAATCGAACCCACAACCTATAGCGCTTAAAATCTAGCCTCTGGCTTCCCCTACTCTATGGTAACCTAATACTTTGGTAAGACAGACGAACGAAATAGAGACATTCACTTTAGATACGAGAACATCGTGTGATGAAACACACCATCCAATTCACATCGACATTTTACTTACTAAGTTAGTTTAAAGGCGCTAATATGACAAGATTTTTTCGAAATATAAGACTTCTTATGAATGAATCCCACGGAATCGTTATCTTATTTCATACATTCATAAAATTGTATGAATAAATTTATATATATGGATGTGGGTTCATATTATTTAAATGGTGATTATTATGCTTGTACGAATATACATTATTATTTTTTTACTATGACGCTTAGATTCAGGCCGTATTTATAGCGCGGCGTTGAGTTCCGCCACTCTACACACAATGCCTCCAGAATTCGCTAGAAAGTTTGGATTGGAAGTATCTTAATGGGCAAATAGTGTCATAGGGGTTCCCTTAAAGTTTAGACATTTTCTATTAAAAAATACATTGAACATCTATAGTCTTGACATAAAACTGTCTTTAGTTACCATTTTCTTTAAGATTATAGGCCTAATAGTAAAAAATAAATTTGTATTTTAATAACTTACTAACCTCACTCTTTTTTTGTGTTAAGACACTCCATTTTCCACTTTCTACCCAATTTCAGGACATTACATACTTACTTGCGGAATCAATGCCGCGTTTTATCATGTCACCTTAGTAAAAAAAAAATGAAAAGAATTCATTCCTCAATCGATAATACTACTTACAATCAATAACTGCCGCTACGCCACAACAGCATTAACTTTAATTACACCACAACCATAAAAGAACTAGAAAGGGCTAAACGAAAGCAATTAAACATATTAATAATTGAGTTAGAATTGGAAAGTTTTCAAATCGCCATTTATATAATATAATGTATGTGAATATTAAGGTCGCGCTTTTCCACTTTTGCTGTACAAAAGTAAATTATATACTATAGTAATTAACCTTAATAGTGGAAGTAAACGGCGGAAGATTTTATTACTCGTTATAGCTATTTGTTCTTTAAAAAGAATTGACACGCTTTAAAAATGATGATAATGTGTTTTGTTTGGTATAATTATACTATGGTAAGAGTGGTAAGAGAGGAAGAAGGAGACCTCGGTTGACCTTCGAAAACACAGTATTTAACATACTGGAGAAAGATCACGTAAAAAGCATGAGGATCCCCCCGGGCATGTATGAAGAGGTTTATGACAGTGGACGAGGCGAAAGAGGTATGTAGAGACCGTAGCGTTTGGCGCTCCCTGACTACCCTGCTAGGGATACAGCGTGAAGCTAATATATGTATGTAAACTATGTTTCTCTGTATTGAGAAGATATGACAGAAAAAAAGAGATTTTCTTGTTGAACTGATTCTCAATTATAGTTTTTGAATAACGATTGGACAAAAAGTTCCTTTTTCATGACGAGCTTTCGTCAGAAATTTTCGTGAACGAGAAAAAAATTAGTGTTAAGACACTCTCGTCTCCACTCTTGTTTCATTTTCATAGAATATTTCATATTTATTTATTTAGAAAGTAATTATAATTACTTTCAAAGATAATTGCTATAAATTAACATATTAAAACTTACTAATTTACTATTTCGAAAGGTATCCTGCTACAGCCGACGTGGCACATCAAGTTGTCACTTCGATTACGAAAGGTGGCACGTTAGTTGCGCACGCGCATCCATCTCGTAGTTTGATAGTCTCAATTACGTTTGAACTGTAACCTTTTAAATTAACTCGTTTACAGATAATAATATACTATCATTATTTATTACTTATTAATATATTAATTTATTTTATTTTAGGCGCAGGGGCACAAAGTGTGACTGTAAACGCGGTTGGTTGTGGGTTCGATTCCTACTCAAGGACATGAATTATTTATTTAAATTTATATTTTCATTTCGTCGCTCTAGTATCGGGGCAAAGCGCAGCGTTGAGTTCTGCCACATTCTTATGTGCCGCACGCAAAGCCTCCAGAATTCCGCGGAAAATGGGGAACGAAGTATCTTAACACTAGGTTCTTTCTGCTCACCCTGGTGTATGCGGGATGCAGATTTTTTTATTTTATATACCATGTACATACTATTATTATCAAAAACTATATCATCTCTTGATAACAAAATTAATAATTTACTTAAATTACATTATATACATAAATCGTACTAAAAGATATTAATAATTGGTCGAATGATCAAAACTTAGCATCTTTTGTTTCATTCCATACGAACAGGCCTTATTCAATTATATTTTACCTAAGAACAGAAAACATTTGAAATATATTATTTAATAAAAAAAAATTAAATTAGCTTCACGCTGTATCCCACACTGCAGGGTAGGCAGAGGGAACCTAGTGTTAAGACACTCCGTTCCCCACTTTCTGCCGAATACTGGAGGCATTGCGTGTTGAGTGGCAGAACTCAACGCCGCGCTTAGCCTCGACAACAGAGCAAAGAAATGGAAATATAAATTTAAGTAAATATTTCATCTCCTCGAGTGGGGATCGAACTCACAACCAGTCGGTTTTACAGTCACACTTCGTGCCGCTGCGCCACGACTGGACTCAAATATTATTTGAAACATAATATTACAATATTCATACTAAAATATTCAACTCTGAAAAAGCAATTATAGTATTGTAATGTTAGGTAAATAAATACATTGTTTCGTATCAAAATTTTGTATCTCTGTAATAAGTAAAATATTTATTCAAGTTTAGAAAATTATATAATTAGGTAAATGGTCTCGTTTTATTTAGAGCCAATTTCATTTCATTCAACTCTTCAGCTTTTTAAAGCACAGAAAGTCGACTCTCCATGCTTTTTAGGGATCCGTCCGCATCTCAAAAGATAAAAACGGAACCCTTATAGGCTCACTTTTTCGTCCGTCTGTCCGTATGTTATTTATCTCGCGTGGAGGTATCGATATCCAAATATCCAAATCAACGGTCCCTTGGAGTCATAGAAAAAAATATATTAACTTTCTAAATTAACGTCATCAAAAGATACAATTGTAATAATATATATAAAAGAAATAACCTGAAAAAAATCAATTTTATAGGAATTTTATATAAAAAAAATATTATAAAATCATATTTGTAGCGTATGCACATATTTTGTGCACTAAAATTTGTTCGTAAATTTTTTTGTAAAAATCTATGCTTTTTGTAAAAATCTATGATGCTAACAACATAAATAAGTTGTAAAAAGCGTATAAAAATTTCGACGTAGCTTGATGAGAACGTATGGCTTAGTGGTCAGAGCTTCGAGTCCCGCTACGTTCAAATTTGTATACGTTTTCTAAGTAAATATTTTTCTTTCTTAAATGCGGAATAACACTTTAAAAAATGTTAAAAAAACCCTGTTATTTATCATATTCTAACCAAGCCAACCAACGTAATATTACATTCTAATTATACTTTAAACATTTATCTAAAAACTCCATTCCATTTCTATAAAACTCTCAACTCCAATACAAACGGCAGCGTCGTTCACAATTGCACTTTGATTTATCGCTTCGCTTATACTCAGTTACTTCGTACCTACGCCTTCGCTTAGGTATCGTACACACCTAACCGCATGCGGGTTCGAAGCAATTGTGGGTTTCCTTATTGTTGATGTAAGAAACCATTGTAAATGTGGTAGTATGGTCCTTTTTTTTATGTTATTGATGTAATTTCTTTCCGGGTTATAAGGAAGAGAAGAGAGAATCTTTTTTTGGACGATTATTGTTTTAAGTCTATGTAATAATAATTTTATTAATGAGTAATCTAATTGAGTTTACTTTTCGTGAAAATTGGAAATTTAATATGAAATAGCTTAATAAGCAAGCCGTGGTGGCGCAGTGGCACAAGGCTGTGATTGTAACGCGACGGTTGTGGGTCCGATCCCTACTCGAGGGAATGAATTTTTACCAGACACCAAGGCAGAAGCCCGGCGTTGAGTTGCGCCACTCAACACTTGTACCATAAAGTGGGGAACAGAGTGTCTTAACACTTTATTCCCTCAGCCTACCCTGCTGTGTGCGGGATACAGCGTGAAGCCAAAGTGAAGAGTTTTATACGTACACAACAAATAACCTCTCAATAAACTAATTAAGCCCTATAGTTATCAAAACACCTAATGAATAACTATTTTAATTAAAACACAAAACCTACAAATCGGGAACAAAAGTTCCTTAGTCTGCACCTGGACTTAATCAAAACGGAGTGCCCTTGATTTAATTTTTATTTTATTTGTATATTGAAATGGAACATTGTTAATGTTGCCAGTTGCAAAAAATATTTTTAATTATATTTAATGTTTGTGTTTGATGATGTGTGTGATTGTGGTAACGTGGGGACTATGGTAACGTGTTCGAATTTCATGTTGGGGGTAAATTGTAAGGGTGTTTTCAAAATTATAGATTTATTTGTCGGACGTAAAAAGGTCGGGTTGGATACTCATTCACTTTTTTGTATAAATAGTTTAAACATATTAAATTTATATTTTTTTATCAACGTGCGTATATTTCAGGATTAAACTAAATAAATAAATATTGTTTTCAATTTTTAAATTGTTTTAAGCCGCGCTAGTTGCGAACTTTGTTTGTTTAAAAAATCCAATGTTACGCTCCAATTCACTAGAATATTTCATATTTCCATTAACTGAAACAACTATGCCACTATCACAGATATTTTATATAGGCTTTTTTTTCAGCTTCACACTGCATCCCGCATATAGCAGGGTAAGCAGAGGGAACCTAGTGTTGAGACACTTCGTTCCCTACTTTCCGCCGAATTTTTCGAGGCAGGGTGTGTTGAGTGGCGGAACTCAACGCCGGACTTTTACCTTGGAAGCAGAGCGAAGATATGAAAGTATAAATAAATAATAATTTCCCCGAGTGGGTATCGAACCTTGTAGGTTCGTGTCACCCTGTGCCACAATGGCCTTACATGAACTATACGTATATAAAAAATAAATTATATTGCTATAGTATGCTAGTTAATTATAATATAAATAGCATCTGTTCGGAGACACCACAACAAACTTCAAAATTAACTTCCCAATAATATAATAAAGGAAGTATATTATAAAAAAAATCATTCTCGTTTATTTAGAACATGAGAATCAGATTAACTGCATTGCTTTTTGTATGAGAGTAACGTATGTATTTGTGTCGCAATAAGTACAAGCATATGGTGGCCAAATTTACCGCCTACTAAGAGAATGGTAATCTGTTTAGATAAAAATAACATTAAACTTTTTTATCTATTCTCCGAGTAGGCAGAGAGAACCTGGTAATCTAGTGTTAAGACACTCCTCCTTTCCATTCAAACACTTTTGTTCCCCACTTTCCACCGATTCTCGAGAATTGAATATCGCACTTTGCCCCATTACCAGAGCGAAGTAATGAAAATATTCCATACTTCGTTTCTCCGATTGAGAATCGAACCCATAATCGTCGCGTCCGCAACCACACCCTTGTGCTACTGCACCACGATAGCCTCAACCATTATCACTTTTAATTTAGATATATCGCTTAACTGGCTTCGCGTTCGTGATCAAATGCAACCGGCTACCTCGATAAATATTCTTTCTAATACAATACAAAAAAACTACTTCAACCAAACTGTTCAGCTACATACATACATACATACATACAAAACAAACTTCTTAAAACTGATGCAAGATGTGACATTTAAAAAAAAACACCACTACAATAAAACCTAAATAGTTCTATTTCAACAAAAACACGTGTTGGCGGTCAGTGTACAACACTATGACGTCATACTGCTTACATGTCATGTGAGCGGGACGCGGTCCCACGTCGGTTCTTTGTTAACCGACTTGCTAATTGAGAAGTTCTATGTTGTGGATAACAATTTGACAGACAGTTCTGTAGGTGTTTTGGTTGGTGATGTGGATTTATGCGATTCGGGGTGTAGGTTCAAATTAAAGTTTCAGTCCAAAATAATATTATGTTGTCTATTATGATTTGCAATATTTCATTTTATTTATTTATTTATTTGAAAGAAAATAGAATGAGTTATTAATAACAATATTTCAGAAGAATTATGTTTTATTTGCTTTTTTTCTTTTTGATCTTTGTCTATATATTTGTAACGTCAAATTAATTAAATTATTTTACCTCTTCTAAAAATGTATTAAACTAAACTATTACGAATTTTCACGAATTATCCCATAAGAATCCAAACTACTCTACATAATCCCAATAAAAATTTAACCAACTTAGTACTAAGCTATACTTTCAAAAGTCTATTCTTGTTGGTGACACCACGTTCTTCTTATAAGGAGTGTGTGGTCGATGCATTTGAAATGGTATTTTCTAAGGTCATTCGTGTGCGTGGTATTTTATTATGTTTCTTTGAAAAATGTGGTATCATTTTGTTTTGTATCTCCTGGTACAGTGTAAGAATTATCTGTTTATAATTTAGTAATGGATTTAATTGTTGTTGTGTGTTGTGGGTTTGATCCCCACTCGAGGAAATTAAATATTTATTTAAATTTATATTTCCATTTCTTCGCTCTGGTGTCGAGGCAAAGCGCGGCGTTGAGTTCCGCCACTCAACACGCAATGCCCCCAGATTTCGGCGAAAAGTGGGGAACGGAGTGTCTTAACATTAGGTTTTATCTGCCTACCCTGCAGTGTGCAGGTTATAGTGTGACGCTGATAATAATAAACTATACATAATATTAAAAAAACTGATGAATTTGTTTGGTTGAGCGCGCTAATCCCAAGAAGTACTGGTGAAGATTAAAAAAAAAATTATGTTGGACCTATTATCCAAATAGGCTATAGACTATATTAGGTACACCAGATAAATCGTTTCGATAGTACCCACTGTACCTGAGTACATTGGGTAACTTCGTCATCGGGTACTTTGAATGTGACTTGTGTCATACAATAAGAATGATCTTATTTTCCTTTTGGCCACTGAGGTGAAGCCGCAGGTAATAGCAAGTAATACTTAAGAAGGTTTTAATTAGTGGCCGTGTGATAAGGGCGAGAGTTGTGGTTCGCACTCGGTGTAGTTAATTCTTTATTATTTAAATTTAATAGCGCGGCGTTAAGTTCTGCCACTCAACACGCAATGCCTCCAGAATTCGGCAGAAAGTGGGGAACGGAGTGTCTACACTAGTTTCCCTTTACTTGCCCTGTTGTGTGCGGGATACAGCGTGAAGCTGATTAAATGTCATCGCTCTGATGCCATTGCGCAGCACCTCGAAAATTCGGCAAAAAGTGGGGAATGGAGTGTCTTAAGACTATGTATCCTATGCCTTGCTATATTTGGGATACAGCGTGGAACTATACAAAAATATCTGTTATATTTTCGCTAATTAATTAAAATATTGACCTTAATTTATATATTTTTACATCCTCTACAAATTTCTATCTATAATAATTTCACTTGAAAACTTAAAATGTTTGACCTAAATTACTATCGTTTCAAATTATTATAGCTTTAGAGAAGAATATAAAAAGAAAATAATATAATAATACAAATCAAAAGGAGTTAATTAAAACTGATATTATATTAATTTTAAAGTGCGTAGTACGTAGTTTCGAGAAATATTTAAGGTAAATATTTTATAAAAGAAGAATTTTTAAGAGGGAGGTCAAAGGCACAGCGGCACCAGTGTGTGTTGTGAGGTCAGTCGAGGAAATGAAAAACTTAACATTTTAATCTCTGGTGTCACTGAACACGGAATGCCTCTAGAATTCGGCCTAAAGTAGGAAGTGGAGTGTCTGAACACTAGACTGCCTCTGCCTACCCTGCTACGTGCGGGATACAGCGGGAAGCTAAAAAAAAAAGATTTTGTAAAGAGAATTCACGATGGTGAAAGATAGACCTATATTTTTATATTCAAAGTACAAGATACCTGTCGTGCGTAATCAAAATATGTTTAATGCTAGTTAAAGCAGTTCAAGGCGGTTTACTCGTGACCGGTAGCCGAAACCCACGTTGGCTAAGATCATTTAAATGATATATCTATGGGAGAATTTAAAAGTTAATCAAATAATTAGCGAGAATGTTAATCTGGTATTGGGTTCGATTCCGATCTAGAGCAAATATTTTTATGAGATTTTTGTGATTTAGTAAAAAAAATTGTAAAGTGAATTCGAATTAGGGATAATTGCTATATAATAGAGGTCAGTATAGGCGCAGGGGCACATGGATGTGATTGAAAACGCGAGTGGTTTTGGTGTCGATTCCTACTACTACTACTACAGAAGGAAAATATTTATTATTTTCATTTCTTCGCTCTAGCGTGGAGGTAAAGCACGGCGTTGAGTTCCGCCATTTCCTATTTTTTTCAGAATATCGGAGTGTATTAACACTAGGCTCCCTCTACCTACTCTACTATATGTACTACGGGATACACTGTGAAGCTGTGAAGCATATTTTGTTATCTTTCAAAATAATTCTTAAAAAATTACTAACACACTTTAAAAAAATAAACACAACACAAAAAAATTAAAACTACAACTCAAGTAAGCTACAGACTAATTTAAATATGAACGACCAAGTTATTGTATTCTTATTTTTAAAAGCTTCTGTTATACGAGGACTTTAACATCAGTGAGGAGTTTAACCTGATTTTTAGAAATTAAATAACAATAGAGGCTAGTCGTGGTGCAGGGACGCATACGTGTGAGTGAACCTCGATCGGGTTGCGGGTTCGATTCTCACTCGAGGAAATGAAATGTTTATTATTATAAGAGTTCCGTCGCTCAACATGCCATCCCTCCAGTATTCAGCGGAAAGGGGAGAACTGAAGTGTCTTAATTGGAACGCAGTGTCGTAACACTAGGTTTCCAGGTTCCCTCTGCCTACTCCGCTATGTGCGGGATACAGCGTGAAGCTTAAAAAAAAACAAAAAAAAGAAACAACAATACATGGTCCTACTGGTAGACACGCCGACAAAGTGACACAGGAATGTACGGTATGAATGTTAATATGGCACTTAAAGTCGGCTAGAGTTAGAAGATGACGTGATACCCTTTTTGATTCGTGGATGAGCTTTAGAAGCTTAGTTTGGAGTTGTGGTATTTTTTTTAATTTTTGTAGTTTAAGTAAAGCAATAATATAATATTAGCTTTATTTTTCTATTATTCAATAAATACGTTTTATTGTAGAATTTAAAGTTTAGTAAAATTTCAAAAGAATATATTTTGTATAATATATTGTGTGTAATATATTTTGTTTGTATATTTAGGCCAGTCGTGGCGCAGCGGCACAATGCGTGACTGTAAAACCGACTGTATGTGGGTTCGATCCCCACTTGAGGAGATGAAATATTAACTTAAAATTATATTTCCATTTCTTCGCTCTGGTCTCGAGGCAAAGCGCGGCGTTGAGTTCTGCCACTCAACACGCAATGACTCCAGAATTCGGCAGAAAGTGGGGAACGGAGTGTCCTAACAATAACTTCCCTCTGCCTACCCTGCTGTGTGCGGGATACAGCGTGAAGCTGATTATTATTAATATATTTTGTAGATTTTGGCCATACTATACACCAATCTACTAACACCAATCATTCTTCAACTCATATAATA
>DWLH01001141.1:0-14232 GCA_018249795.1 Heliconius telesiphe telesiphe
GCATACTTATTTTCACACATGACAAGGTTGGCTGGTAGAGAATGCTATTTAGCGTTAAGCCCGCCCTTTGTACATTTTTATTTTGTTTGTAATTATGTGCAATAAAGTATCTATAAATAAATAAATATTAGTATGTATATGTATTTATATATGTATGTATGTACTTTTATGTTTGGTGATTATTATTATTTACTTTGTTTAGTAATACTTTTTGCGCCGGACTGTATTCTCTTACATAAAGTCCTGTACTTTTAATGGTTGCCTGTTTGTCATTACACCTACACAAGAACCTGTCCGTTTTTTTATGTGAATTGTATATTTTTTTCATGTGCAATAAAGTATTATTTTTATTATTATTACTAATAAGTAAAACCTGTTTATATTCTTGAGGAATATTTACAGGATAAAAATATATGTAATTGAATATCAATTGAATCTCGTACAGGATAGCTGCCAGTTTATGTAATAACTAAATAGTATATTAATTGAATCATGAACTTTATAGTGAGCCGTTGGTAGTTTTAAAAATATTTCAATTTGAATTGAGTTATATTTTGAAGCAATTTTAGTTACAGCAATAAATATTGTTAATTTGTAATCCAATTCTCAGAATTCCACGAACTTTAATTAAATATATTTGAAAATACAATCTAAGATTTACGCTTATTCTATAAACATAAGTAAATAATTTAAATTGTTTCAGATATCTTCTTCAACATAACATTGCGGCGGAAGACTCTCTTCTACACCGTCAACCTTATCGTGCCTTGCGTTGGTATATCTTACTTATCTGTACTGGTCTTCTACTTGCCAGCCGATTCAGGAGAGAAAATCGCATTAAGCATATCCATTTTGCTCTCTCAAACCATGTTCTTCCTTCTTATTTCAGAAATTATACCGTCTACGTCGCTAGCACTGCCGTTGCTTGGAAAATATCTTTTATTCACGATGTTGTTAGTTGGATTGTCGGTTGTAATAACTATTGTAATATTAAACGTGCACTATCGTAAACCTAGTACTCATAAAATGGCGCCTTGGGTTAGAAAATTCTTTATAACTAAGCTACCTAAATTGCTTTTGATGAGAGTTCCCAAGGATTTACTTAGAGATTTAGCTGCGCAGAAGATAGCTGGTAGGAGTATGAAGAAGAATAAATTTAAAGATGCTCTGGCAGCAGCTGAGCAGACCAATTCGAACGCCTCCAGCCCTGATTCGCTGCGTCATCATTTACCTGGAGGTTGCAATGGTCTACATTCCACTACTGCAACTAATCGGTAGGATTTTTGTATACAATATTTCATTCTATAATAATAATAATAATAATCTTGTGCTATATAATAAAGTTTTTATGGAAAATATAAAAAAAATTAATTGATTTAATAAATCAAATGGAAAATTTAATTTCACAATTGTTTAAAAAACAATATAAATATTTCATTGCATTTTTTCCTGTAAATCTAGAAATAAATTAAACATAATGACTACTACTATACTTAAATACCCCTTAGGTTCAGTGGACTTGTCGGTGCATTAGGAAGCTTGGGTGCCGGTTACAACGGACTACCTTCAGTCATGTCAGGCTTAGATGATTCTCTAAGCGATATAACTCCTCGTAAAAAATATCCTTTCGAACTGGAGAAAGCCATTCATAATGTCATGTTTATACAGCATCACATGCAAAGACAGGATGAGTTTAACGCGGTAAGTAAAAAAATTGCGGGTGAAAAGTAGAGAACGAAGTGTCTTGACACTAAGTTCGCTCAGCCAACTTTGCTATGTGAGGGTTAAACATGATGCTGAAAAAATATAATAGTCAAACACAATATAAATATTATTTGTTTATATATATAAATTCAACCTTTAAGTTTTGGCATTATGTAACTGTACTTTTTTTTCATTTGCAATTCAAACGATAAGATTTTGGGATCCCAGGATTATAAATAAAGGCCGGGATCGAATTGTCTACATAAATAAAGTAGGCCGTCGTGGCGCAGTGGAAGGGGAAATTATTACATTATAAACTTTTTCCGTTCTCCTGTTTTGATGCATTAAATGTGAAAAAAATATTTTGTTTGACTATTATTATGTTTTATTACTCAGATAATGAACCAGAGCAGCCGAGGGAAACTAGTATTAAGACGCTCCGTTCCTAATTTTCCGCCGAATTCAGGAGGCATTGCGTGTTGAGTGGCAGAACTCAACGCCGCGCTTTACCTCGACACCAGAGCGAAGAAATGGAAATATAAATTTAAGTAAATATTTCATCTGCTCGAGTGGGGATCGAACCCACAATCAGTCGTGTTCACACACTTGTGCCCCTGCACCACGACTGACCTCAATATTAACACTTCTGAAATCGATTATAATAATTGTTTTAATTCACCATCTTTGATAGCTCACCTAGTTTCTTACTCGACGTATTACGTAAATGAGAACTTTAATTACTTTTAGTCTAAATACTGTAAAGGAAACGTTCAAGGCGGATGTTTGTACTAAGGTCACCTTATTAAAAGTTGATCCAAAGCTTAGCTTTTTTTTATATTTTTGCGACGATCGTTAAATAATTTCTAAGAAATGTTATATTTTTGATACATCTATATTCAAATGTTTAATCATGCAAAATTAATACATATTATATATTTTCATCGGAATCGGATCATCCATATTTTTTTGTTTATTTTTTATAAATATATGTTTTTGTTATATATTTTTTTTGTTTTTTTATTTAATACATGTGTTTGTTTATTTATTTATTTTTTTTATTTATATATATATATATATATATATATATATATATATATATATATATATATATATATATATATATATGAGTATATATATTCGTTAGATTGATTATATATATATGTGATCAAATATATATATATAAATGTATATATTTATTCATAGATTAAAGAGTGGACATTGCCTCCTGTTGAATGTTATTTTAAATATTCTTTTTTTATTTCTCTTTTTTTAATTTATAAAAGTATTGTGAATTAGGATGAGGCTGAAAAACAGCGCTGTAGACAACACGTCTTACAGCATTCGCTGAGCCTCACTCCTTTTACCGTTTTATTTTTTTTTACTTTTAAAATTTTTGTATTAATTTTATTTTACTTTTATTGTTTTTTAGCTTGCTATTTAACTGTATCAGTGTAGTCGTAAAACGGTAATAAACTTTTTTGAATTTGAATTTAAATTTTGAATTATATTATTCTATCTGAAAAAAAGGCGGTGAGTGGGGAACAGAGTGTCTTAGCAGTATTAAGCTTTTTTTTAATATACAGGAAGACCAGGACTGGGGTTTCGTCGCCATGGTGTTGGACAGACTATTTCTGTGGATCTTCACCATTGCTTCCATAGTGGGGACTTTTGCCATTCTCTGCGAAGCTCCTTCCCTATACGACGATACGAAACCTATCGACATGGTCTTATCATCAGTCGCGCAACAACAGTTCCTGCCTGTTGACAGCGGAGATTCATAAGTTAAATATCTAATATAACCGTATTCTATTTCCCTTATATCATGTCTTTTGTAATTATGAATAATCTTAATTTTACATTATTAATAAATTGCTATTAATAATAAAAGGTAAGCAAACGTGTAATAGCTTTGTAAGATACTTAGATGTTTGAAATTCAAGTAAAAATTGGCATCTACGTTATCTTAGCCAAAAGATGGCTGTGATTTTTTAAATTGTTATAGAAATTATAAGTTCTCTGAATTGTAGTTAATTTTATGATGATATAATTAACTTTAACCTAAAATTTTACCTGACAAAAGAAGAATAGGGAAGATACTTTAAAAGAAGATCGGAACGCTCATCTTCAATGTCTGAAGACTCACCTCGGCAGAAATGAAGAAAAAAATTGTAGGTACTAACACTATCTATTTACGACAAAATTTGTATACTTCATTTTAATATAATAATTCTTCGTTTAGAAATCTTACACATAAATCAAATTATAAAATCGCTACATATTTTTTTCATTTTAAAGCTCTTTATTAATATTTCTTTAAATATTTATATTCAAGAAGTTAATGTCTTAAATTTTCATCACGTTATACAATTCATTTAGGGTTTTTTATCCTAATTAATAATGTATATAAAAATATTCTAATATTATGATATTAATGGCTGTGGTAATGTCAAAATAAGCTGTTAAAATTAAGCCAGAAATATGCTTATATATCTACGTAATATAAAATGAACTGTTTTTGTTATATAAGATTATCTGTTTATAAGGTTTCGGCTTCTTCATTTTTACTTAAATAATAATACTATAGACATCTTTAATTTGACTATAATTTAATATAACATACGAAAAGAATAATTAATGATGTATAAAAACTTTCAAATAGTAATATTTTTTAATAATAATAAGTCGGGGCAAAAGTACTTTCATATTTTGAATGTATTATTAGTAATTAAACCTCTTTGGCTGTACTGAATGTAACTGGCTGGTTTTAATGACATTTTGAGGATGCAATAAATAAAAAAAAACCTAGATCCTGCCATTTTTCAATTGTTTTTCAAGCAAGCAAAATGAACGTATGTGACGAAGAAATTCAGTATTTTTTAAAGTTGTATAAAAATGCGACAAACGCCGTGAATAAAATTTAGTCGGTTTACGGACCTAATGCGGTATCAATAAGAGTAGCACAAATGCGGTTCAAGCGTTTCTAGTCTGGAAATTTTAGTTTGAAGGATGAGGTTCGCTCTGGACAGCCCTGTCACAGTTAAAATCAGTGCCATCTTTGAGAAAGTGGAGCAAGGTCGACATATTAGTAGCTACGACATTGCTGAAGAACTGGATGTTGATCATAAAACAGTTTTACAACATTTACAAAAATTTGAGTACCACATGATCTCACTGAGAGAAACCTAATGCAATTTGTTTCTATTTGCGATTCTTTGTTGAAACATAACAATTCCGAACCATTTCTTAAACAATTCATTACGCGTGATGAAAAAGATCATGGTCGAAGCATGGACGAGCCCCACAGACTGTAGCAAAGTCCGGCCTGACTCGGAACAAAGTGATGCTATGTGTATGGTGGGATTGGAAAGGAATCGTCCACTATGAGCTTTTTCCACCGGGTAACTATCGATTCTGACCTCTACTATTAGCAACTGATGAGATTAAAAAAAGCTATTGAGAAAAACCGGCCGGAGCTGGTGAATTGGAAGGGCGTGGTGTTCCACCATGACAACGCCAGACCGCACTCATGGCTAGCCATGCAGCAAAAATTAAGAGTGCTTGGCTGGGATGTGTTGATTCCTCCTCCGTATAGCCCTGACCTTGCTCCATCAGATTTCCACCTGTTAAGGTTATTGCAGAAATATTTAGGAAATATAAAGCTAGCACATTTTAATCAAAAATTTAAAAATTTCTACAGGAAGGGGATCATGGCATTACCCATAAGATGGCAACAAGTCATCGATCAAAACGGCTTATACGTATTATAAATAAATAAAAAATTATACCTAAAAAATATATTTTCCTTTATATAAACAATACGAAAATACTTTTGCCCCCACCTTATACGATACTTAATAAGGTCCAAGATCGTCAGATGTGCCAGATTGAGGTCTGTCGTGGTGCAGGAGTATAAGAAATTTCCACTTATGGTAGTAGTGAAGTATTTAATATTTTCATTTCTTCGCTCTAGTGTCGAGGCAAAGCGCGGCGTTAAATTCCGCCACTCAGCACTCAATGCCTCCGTCGTTTTCGTCGTCGTTTCGAATTCATCGGAAAGTGTGGGGTGGAAGTATCTTAATGGATCTAAACATTAGGTTTCCAGTCTCCCTCTGCTCTGCTCACTGTATCCAAAACATGGCAAGGGCTATGTGTGGGATTCAACGTGAGCCTAAATAAAATACAAATTTGTTGTGTACAATTTTGGCTGTTTATAATCAAAATGAGGTTTATGAAATAAAATAGTTAAGCAATACTGTCTTATTATTTATATACCTTACATTATATTTGCTGACATCAGTTATCTTTTTTTAGAGGCACAAATTTGCGACTAGAAATACGACGGCTATATATTTACAATTTTCATTGCTATGGTAGCGAGGCAATGCGCGGCATTCTGCCATTCACCACGCAATGCCTCAAAGATTCCGTGAAAAGAGGGCAACGGAAGTGTCTTAAAGGGAACGCTACTAAGCACCCGGTACCCTCTGCGTTCCCTGCTATGTGTGAGATACAGCTGAAACTAGAGTAAAAAAATATATTTCTATAATGTCTAATGTATAATATGGTAGGTATCGTATGGTGGGTATCGTTTAATTATAATAATTGTACGTTAAAAATAAGATTACTTTCTCAAAGAAATCAATTAAATGGGAAGTGATTATATATTTTTTAAGTACATTTAAATAAACATTCGTCATTAAGGAGACGGGTGAGATTATAATTGAAAGACGATCTAAAGAGACATTAGTTGACAGTATGAAAGAATTGACAGCAAAACCATTCAGAATTCTATAAAATATGACCAGTCTGGATGGACAGTTTTCATCGAAAGACCTCAGCTTATAAAAGTAATTTCGTCAGTTCCTCTTGCTCCTGAATAAGTAAGGCTGGAAATATAAGACAAATGTTGTTTTTTTTGTTTAATGACATCTTCCGATGAGAACTGAAGCAGCAGCAGCAGCAGAAGCCAAGTCATCCTCTGATGAATGAACGCGGTCCAATGGAATAAAATTATTCTTGCCCGCCGATTATTCAAAATTCATTCACAAAATCAATATTTATAACCTTATTATCGACTTACGCCCAATATTAATAACCTATCTCCAACGTCAATCTTAGATTGTTTCATACCAATCTATCCAATCTCTAGATTTTTTTAATATTGGGCGTTAAACTCGCTGTGTTTTCTAAGATTTTGATGACTCGGAAGTGGCATTAGACCGCTTATAATTAATTTCATCTACGGACAACCATAGGCACTTTATCATAAAAAATCACACTCACACTGACGCTACGTATCACTTACGAGTACATCAAGTACTCGAAATCACCTGCTTGGACACGTGACACGCATCCACACCCCCTTGCTGCGAATCGAATTCACACGGAAAATTAGTTATGAATAAAAATCGTGGACGTGGATGTACCAGGTACGTACGTCAGTGGTTAAAGTTTCCTTTTTTTGATCTTACTTAGTTCTCGTCTCGTCCATCCTCGTCTACGTTAAGTGCAATATAGGGACAATATATATTAAGCGGTAAATTTCATATAAATTGAAGCAAAAACAATACATAAATGCTCATATAAATAATGAAGATTATTTTCTGTGCTCCAAGAAACTGTAAACCTGAATATCTGTTAATAATTTCAGATCGAGTTTCGATACCTCAACGCGATCTCAAGTAAAATGGTCTTGACAGACGAATGTTTATTTAATTGATATCAATTAAAACTTCAACACTTTTTTATTGTATTAAAATATCCGTTTTGTTGCTCCACAGCCCCCTCTATCTTCGAGTGATAGTCCCATAATAGGCGGTCGGTCCGGAGGTTAGCCCAGATAAACAGAGAGACAGACAGACAAAAATGTGAAAATGGTTAAATTTTCACATTTTTGTCCTCTTTCCAGTAAAATAATCTGTAATTCCGCATTGTAAACCAAAAAAATATATATTTTTAAGTTTTTGTAAAAAGTTAGATGAGAAAATAAAAGAGAATACAAAAATGATGTACCTACTAGGTATTCTAAAACAAGCCGAAGTATTTCGGAGTACTGTCATATTACGAGGAGACCTGTTATAACTCAGCACCTTGTCGCGCCTAACAAGAAAACTTGGACCAAGTAACGAAGACAAACTTTTGACCGACGGACTGAAACTTTTTGTTCATCGTCATTCGCGATTATATCAACAAAATTTTAGATTTTTTATTATTTTATAATAAACCATTATTTTCTTAGCTTTACGCTGTGCCCCGCATATAGCAGGGGAGGCAGAGGGAACCTAGTACTACGTCAATTTCATTTCCTCGAGTGGAAATCGACGCCATAAGCTGTCGCGTTTACAGTCGCACCCTCGTGTCACTGCCACATGACAAAAATATTTTAATTTAACTGTTTTTTTGTCTTTCATGGTTAATCTTGTATGACACATATAACAGGGATGGCAAAGGGAACCTGATGTAAAGCCCTACATTCCCAAACTTTCCGCACAATTTTCAGAGCATTACATGTTAGGTGCAGGAATTGAGTTCCCAGAAGGGAGTAAATAAAAAAAATATTCCCTTGAGTAGGAATCCATGATAGTTTACCATCTATCAATATAAAACTATAGACTTATATAAAAAGTTGGCACAGCGAGAATCGAATTTATTACTGAATAAATTCAACAACGTAATATTGCTTAACATATATAAAGCTATATAACATTTGCTGTCATAAAAGTTACAAGCAATAGTTCATTCGATTTCGGCATCTCAATGATATATATATTTTTTTCTTTTATATCGAATTCGTTACCGTCCTAGACAAAGTACCATCCTACCATCGAATCGATGCCCTGAGGCTATCCATAATAGGGGAAAAAGAGCCAAATTCTATTACAACTTTCTACGTGATATAAATGAATTTGTAAATTATCGTAGAAAGAGGAGAATCAGGCCAGTCGTGGCACACGCACTGAGACTGATTGTGGGTTCAATCCCTACTTGAGGTAATGAAATATTTTTTTTAAATTATACTTTAATTTTTCTTTGCTCTGGTGTCAAAGCAAATCGCAGCTTTGAGATCGCTAAAAATATATTTTATCCTTAGTATGAAATAAAACTAAATATATTAATGTAATATATGTATGGTAACAGATACAATGCTGCATTAATTTCGGCTACTCTACACTCGATGTTTCTATTCATTATATGTATAAATATTTTATAATAGTATGTACTTTTCTATTGTGTTTATATATTAGGATATTAGCAGCGTGCTGCGGCTTCACCCGTACAAAATACGGGCAGAGAAAACTTTTAAAATCGTTTGATTATGTAAATAATTATATCCCCTTAAAAAAATACGGTTGTTTGAAATCACAGACAGTCAAGAAATACAATGTATGTATATTTCACCGAGGCATCTGGCACCAAGGCATAAATAAGCTTGGCGTTGAGTCCCACCATTTTACACGCAATGCCTCGAAAAATTCGGCGGAAAGTGAAGAACGGAGTGTCTTAACGCTAGGTTCCCTCTGCCTTCCCTGCTGTATTCGGGACTCAGTGTGAAGCTGATAAAAAAATATATGTTTTCTAAAAAGTGTTAAGTGCATTAATTTACTTATTGCACTCCTATAAGCAGAAGTTTCAAGTAGTTTTATCAGATAAAACCCACCTAAGTAGGCCAAGTTATTATATTGGCAACGCGACTTAGTAATTTGATATACTGTAACTAGGTGGAAAGTGTGCCATATTCATCACAAACGAGGAAAACCAATGGTTTATTTTGGTTTTTAATATCATGTACATATACAGAATGAAAGCGTCTGCGCTCCTTTTACGGGAGCAGCATATAGAGTAGAATATTACAGAACAATACCTAAAAACATTAAACAAGTATCCTCAACAGTTTAGTAGTAGTTTAGAAGTAGTAAGAAAGGGATATCTCTCTTTCTAGTCCTAAGCAACGTTCAACTTCACCGCCAATACCTACGACTCGATTTCGTGAATGAGGCGCGTGTGATGTTGTCGCTTTGATAGGTTTGTGTGTGCGTCATTTACAAATGGTGTTTTATTATACAAGGATCATTTTGTTATTTATTTTGCCTAAAAAAACACTTTTTCATTTTTGGTAAATAATTGAGAGCATTTAACAAAGTAAAAGAACCAGAAACAATGATATTCAAAAATTGTGACTGTTTGTTTTTCTGTTTGTCGACTTATCTCATAAACGACTTAACCAATTTAAGGAGCGAAGACGCGAGCGCGGTGCAGGAGCGGTAAAATCGGTTTAATTGTTTTTATTTACTTTTTATTGTAACATTGGTCATGTATGAGTGGTGTAATAATTAAATAACTGACCTTTATAACTATTTATTTATATCCTCATTGAGAAATGATAGCTTTTTTGGGTATTCTTAATTTTTTAAGAAAATAAATTTGATCAAAATACATTTATTTATTTTGAGATAAAAAATAAAATAATATATAATATCTTATATATTAAATTATTATAACATATAACATATTTATATAAATGTATGTATTTTTTTGTTTAATAGCTCCTAATAGTTATTACAACGCATGCAAGGAAAGAACACTTTAGAAAGTTATTTAATTTTATTAGAATTATAAAAACTACCAATATTTTTATAGTTCAAATATTTTCTCAAATAATATTGTAATAAAAAAATGTCTATGTTTTCTACCTGAGAAACACTAAAGGGCGAAAAAATATTAAATATATATAATTATATAGATACCACATTAGTACCGATACTGTACTGGTAATAATAATTGAAAAAAATAGTTATACTACAGGATACCTTTGTATGTAAAGTTTAAAGTTGTACATTATGACAGAATATAAAACAGTATATCTATAGAAGAATTGCACACTTTTTTTATTCTTTCACAATAATACCTATTTTTTAGATGCCCCTCTGTACTACAATGGCGGCTCTGTTCTAGTTAGTTTACGCATTTATCTTTGAAAATTAGTTATTGTGGCATATATCTACAGTTAACTTTTTGTAGATATTGATGTCTTCTATAAAATTGTAATACATCACTTTGCTCTAAAGATTTTTTTTTAAGTTTTTTTTTATTTTTTTTACACGTTAATCGTCTAATTGTAAAAGAATTTCCTAAATCAGTCCCGTAGTTTCGGGGCCTATTGAATTCAAATAATGAAACAAAATTCTAATCGATAGTCTTCATAATATTAGTGATATCAACAGTACCTTCCCCCCACCCCCGTAGAGTCACGCCGCTACATGATTTTCTTTAAATTTATATTTTTAAATTCGTTATATTTTTTGAATGAAATTTCCGATTTTATTAATTTAAAAAGTATTTTACTCGTATTGAAATTATTATTAATATACATAATAAGACAGTAAAAATATTTTGTCTGAACATTTAGTAATTTTGACTGAAATGGATAGAGGGACACTTAAAAAGAATAATAGAAGGCAAAAAGATTTTTTTTGAATTTCTTGTCTGTCTGTCTATCGATATCTATGTCCATATTTTTCTCTGAAATTATTGAACCGATTTACTTGAATATTTCACCAATTGCTTTGTTTTATCTCAACTTAACTACTAAAGGTACTTTGGTTCATCAAAATCGGTTCATGAAAAAAAAAGTTATCGTCATTTGAATGAACTCAAGGTATTAGTTTGCCTGCGAATATTATATAGCAATCGCGCTGGTAAGATTCTTGACTAAAGAATGACATTCGAAACGTCTGGGTTATATGACTGTTGATAAAAATATATATTTTTGAAGCACTATTATACAATATTTTATACAATAAATAACACGAAATTGAATTGTTAGTGGATATTACCTTCATAAATCATAGCAGTTAAGTTTAAATCGTAATTAATTCAACACAAGTAAATATAAAGATTATTTTAGTTCGTTCGATCGTTTGAAATAAATCTATTTAAAAATGCCTAAAGACATCCTTTCTACGTGTACTCTGTAATAACTACATATTTACCAATTGTACATTTAGCTAATAATATATATAACTAATGTAAAAACTGTACAAGAGTTAATATGCAATCATTACAGTTATTTTACAAAGAATATTATGAATCCTTACCCAAATCAATAATTTAACATTAAAGGCTGTTTCTGAAGCAGTACATAAAATTATTAACTGACATCAGCACATTTAACAGAGTTTTAAAAACCATAACATAGGTAAAAAGAACGTAATGTTACAAAAATATATACATATAATAAATAATTAGCTTTATGTATATTTTATGAATATCAAATATTAACATTGGTCGTTTTTATTAGTCCGATAAATAAAAATTCTTATAGAAATTACGATAATGTCGTAAACAAATCATATTAGAATATTACAGATTAAAGTAATAAAAAAACATATTAGAAGTCATTTTAGTTGTCAATCAATTCTGCTTAATAAATCAATTATCATGTAATTTAAGCGGGCGAAGCCGCTGCTGGCGAGCCGCTAGTTATTAATAAAATATCATTTAATGGGATAAGGATTAATTTTGGCACTTTTATCAACTTAAAAAATATAAAAAAGTAGTTATATTAGCATAACTACAGTAGTTGGACATATTGTATCGTGGGCTTTTTTATAGATATTGTCGCGTTCTATAATATTGTAGAACATTGTTTTGTTCTATCACCAATAGTTTTCGCAGCGCACGCTATTATAGAATTTTTAAGATCAATTTCTTCACACCTTGGTTTACATTATTGCATTTTTATTAGGGATCCTTATTTTTTTTCAAATGTGATATAAAATGTGACCAACATAGGTTGGTCAGTGAAAATGCAGTTTTCTAATAGTGAAATTATTTTTGAAATCGGTCCGGTAGTTTTTGTGTGAAAACAATACAAACATACATACAAAAACACAAATCTTTCCTCTTTATAATATTAGTATAGAAGTATAGATATAGATATACACTTGTACTATGCGGGGAAAAGGGCGAACAATGATATACACTTTGATAAAATAAATAAATCAGCTTCACGCTGTATCCCGCACATAACAGGGCAGGCAGAGGGAACCTAGAGTTAAGACACTCCGTTGCCCACTTTCCACCGAGTTCTGGAGGCATTGCGTGTTGAGTGGCGAAACTCAGAGCGAAAAAATGAAAATATAAATCTAAATAAATATTTTACTTCTTCGAGTGGGGATCGAACCCACAACGAGTTGATTTTACAGTCACACTCTGTGCCCCTGCGCCACGATTAGCCTCTACATTTATTTTGATTTCCGTAAGTATTTCAAAAATAATATCAAACTTATACAAAATACTTCAGACAACGTATATTAATTTATGTTTTGCTTAACTACAGTGCTCCTCCTAGATACGGAGGAACTATTCTAACCTAATGTGCTTAGAAATTCGTGGCATTCTGAAAATTCAGTGCGCGTTCACATCAAAGACGCCTCCCTGTTTGAAATATTGTTCAAAATGGACGACTGTGGAGGATCGTTTTTGGAATTTACATTAGAATTTACTTTATACATTATGTAAAACACAATTTATAATATGTTTAGACTATATGTGAAGAAATTAATCCTGCATTAACCTATAAAAATATTTATTCTTAATTGAAAGTTGTGGGACTGTCACAACATGAATAAGTTGTAACAAGCGTATTGTGATTTTTGATGTAGAAGAAGTGAGACTTCGAGTACCGCCACGAGTCTGAATTTGTATACCTTATTTAAAAATAACATTTTCTTTAGATTTTAAACTATTTAAAAGAAGAAAAGATAAACATAATTAAAAATATAATTGTTTTTACTTTAACAGATGAATATAATTATAAACTATTTAAAAATTGTAACAATTAGATTTTTATAAAATATAATACACAGGACTGTGCGGCAGCGTGGAATATGGTAGGCACAAGAAATTTAATTTTAAGGTACTCCATTCCACACCTTCCGCAAATTTTTTGAGACATTCTGTGTTAAGTGACGGAAATCAACACCACGTTTTGTCGAGAGAAAAGGGAAATTATGATAAAAAAATAAAAATCAGCTTCACGCTGTATCCCGCACATAGCAGGGTAGGCAGAGGAAACCTAGTGTTAATACCCTCCGTTTCCTACTTTCTGCCGAATTTTGGAGGCATTGCGTGTTGAGTGGCAGAACTTAACGCCGCGCTTAGCCTCGAAACCAGAGCGAAGAAATGGAAATATAAATATTTCATCTCCTCGAGTGGGGATCGAACTCAAAACCAGTCGGTTTTACAGTCACACTTCGTGCCACTGCGCCACGACTGGCCTCAGTTATGATAATTTAAATATAATAATTTTAATTACATGATAGTAGTAAGTTATAACTGTTTTATATAAAGAATTGATAGAGAAGAATTAAATATGTTTTCAATATACTTATACCAACTAGTCTTCCTTTGAACAAATGCTTTGCAAGCTCGTTACTCCATGTCAATATGACTGAAGACTGTTAATGGCTTTAATAAAGATAGTGGAATTATTAATCAACTGCAAATGCGCCGCTCTGACTTGGCTTT
>DWLH01001142.1:0-14228 GCA_018249795.1 Heliconius telesiphe telesiphe
CCGTGCATTTTGTAGACATTTCAATTATAATAATAAAAATATTTATTCAGATATGATATGTTTGATTTGCCCACCCCGCTATGTAAGGCAGTCAAATTCAAACAACAACATTTTTTTCTTATATATATATGTATATAAAATCAGCTTCACACTGTATCCCGCATACAGCAGGGTAGGCAGACGGAAGTATTAAGACACTCCGTTCCCCACTTTATGCCGAATGCTGCAGGCATTGCGTGTAGAGTGGCAGAACTCAACGCCGCCCTTTGTCTCTCAACACCAGAGCGAAGAAATATATCTCCTCGAGTGGGGATCGAACCCACAACCATGGCCTCAATTTCCGTACATGTAGGTATATATATACGAAAAAAAAACCAGTTGTCTTCTAGTGAGAAATATATCTCCACTGAACCACGACGCTATTATATAGTCCCTGCTACTGATAAAAATTAACTCCTCATAAAAATAATCAACATTTACGAAAACTTCCATTTATCATTTAATTTACAACGACTACTTTATTGCCGATAATTCTCGTTCCGATAAAAGCATTCATTTTATATCGTAATATTATTATGAAGTAAAATGGTAAGATAATAAACCTATAACATTATATTTATTAAAGCAATATAATTATATCCTTACACTAGTCGTCGCCTGCAACTTTGTTTGCGGTGAACTTTAAAATATAAAATGGAAAATCCCGTTGGTCTAAATCCATCCCGTTTTTTTATTTCGTCTGTACTTTGTCTGTCAGTCAATAAATAACGGAAAAGTTTTATATATGCATATACTCATAAGTACAGAGATACTGAAATCCTTTCTTAGTAGGTACGCTTAACTTTTTAAATTACGCAACGTATTTTATTGTGGTTTTCATTATATAGTGATTGATAATGACGGTTTTATTTAGCTTCACGCTGTATCCCGCATATTGCAGGGTCTGCCTACTGTAAATTAGAGTTAGGATACTACGTTCTCCACTCTCCGTCAAATTCGCATTGAGTGGTTGGACTCAACGCCGCGCTTTGCCTCATTCCGGAACCCACATTCAAAATTTAAATACCTTAAATTTACACTATGCAGGATGAATTTAGCAGGATATGAATTTTGAAGGACGAATTTCTTAGTTAGATAGAAACAGTGTCAAAAATTCCGTTTACCGTTCACCAGATCACCCAATTGAATAAATTCACCGGAAAAGTCGAGTGGGAATCAAACGCATAAACCACGCATTTATAGATAAATAAGAATAATGATCACTAAAACAACCATATGAAATATAATATTCATTGCCTGACTGTTTGACCCAACATTGTATTGCAAAATGTGATCTTAAGTGAGCTAAAACCAACTCAGCTCCGACCAAGAGTGGTATGGCTTCTTTATAAAACACTATTGCAGCCTGTAACTTCGTTTATTAGAACCACAAAATATTATATCCCCTTTTTCCGTTTCCGTAGGAATTTAGGGAAATTTTGTTAGTGCCCCTCTATACTCCTGTTCATTAGTAACGAAAAAAAAAAAAAACGTCATAAAATTTGAACCTGCGTATTCTTAACATACCGCCAGTTTTTATCTATGTAGTATATTTATCTATTGCTTTAGATATTTATTTTGGATTAGCTTTAGATATTTATTCAACTTGTCACGCTAAAAAAATACCGTAGCTGTAATAATCATGACCTTGTTTCACATGTGAACTTTCACTTTTAAATCATGATAACACCGAATAAGTATATATAATTCGCAAGAAAGAAATAAGTTTCCGTGGTGTAGCGGTTATCACATCTGCCTAACACGCAGAAGGCCCCCGGTTCGATCCCGGGCGGAAACATATTTTTATAGTAAAAATACATATGATTAGTTTTGCAAAAACCAAATCGATTTCACCTTCTGTAATATTATCATTTTATAAACAGTTTATATGTAATAAAAAATATATTTGTAAAAACAAAAATCCCGACTGCATAAAACTAAAAAGAAAATAAACGAGCCCAATAGTATATTAGGATTAACAGTCGGGACCTCTTAAAATTACGCAGGGTTCCTGGTAAAGATTTTATTGATTGAAGAACTACTTATAGGTCCCGACTGTTAATCCTAATAAACTATTGGGCTTGTTTATTTTCTTTTTAGTTTTATGCAGTCGGGATTTTTGATTTTACAAATATTTTTTTTATTTTTAACTTTTTTGTTTTATATATATATTCATTATCGTAATGATAATCATGATATACCTTTTTGAAATGCTCGTATTGAGCTCTTGAATTTGATATCCATATTGTGGTATTCGAAACGATTTTTTTTAACTAAGTCCATTAACTAAGCCCAATGGCGTCCCCCAGCCGCCATGATTGTTTTTTTTTAACGTCACCTATTTAAGAACACTTGGGCTCTTAATACGAATCTAATGATACCTCAATTAAGTAAATCTGTTCAGCGGTTCTGGAGATATGAGGTAATAAAGAATATTACATACATACAAGATAAGCGCGAAAAACATAACCCTTCCTTAGCAGTCGGGAAAAACAAGTTAATTATTAAATCGTTTATTTTTTACAAGACTCCCCGTTCTCCACTTTCTATCTAAAACCGAAATATTGATTCTTCAGTGGCGGAACTCAACTCCGCGTTTTGTTTTGCCAGAGCGAGAAATTGAAAATTCCCCGAGTTGGAATCAAAACCACAATCAGGAATCAGCATTAGAAACAAAAACCAGTCAGGAGCTGTGCCAATGCGCTACAATATCATTAAGTACTTGTATATGTGTATTTCATCTTAATATATTCTACTCTTTATTGTTTTTTCTTAAGATAATATGACGTCGCAATCGCAAATCCGTATAAATAATTGCAATAGATAAATAAATAAATTACTCAACAAGTTTCCGTGGTGTAGCGGTTATCACATCTGCCTAACACGCAGAAGGTCCCCGGTTCGATCCAGGGCGGAAACATATTTTGGTAGTGTGAAAAATATATTTTTGTTACATATATTTGTATTCTAAGCTCTCAAGTTAAAAGGTCTCCTTTGTATGATAACAAAAAAAACTTCTTTTTTGTTTTAAGTACACCTTCTACACGGAGTTCTTAATTTCACAACTTTATAAATTACTAGTAGACACTTGCCATTTAAAATTTTATTATATTTTATATACACTGTATCCCATTTAGCAGGATAGACAAACAGAGCGCTAGTGTTAAAGCACTCCGATCCCCACTTTTCGTTTAATTTTCGAGATATTGTGTGTTGAGTAGCGAAACTCAACGCAGCATTCTTCACTAAAAAGCGAATCGTGCCCCACTTTCCACCCAAATTTAGAGATGGAATATCTTGAATATCCTAACACTAGATTCCATCTGCTATGGGAGAAAAGGCGTGGAGGTGATTTTTTTTTATTCTTCATTTACTTTATATCAAAAACCTATATTATATATAAGTACTATACAAACTTAAAACATTTAATCTAAAGCACCATAGCAACGTTTGACGGCGTCGCGTCGCCTTATCGAGCGGCATCAATTTGCGAATACCCCTTTGATGTGGCAAAGACGGCCCGACCGTAAAATAATTAATTTTAATTAAAACCAAATTATAGATCTCACTATCAAAGTCAAGTTTTGATTTAATTATTCTATATTCATAGTATTTACAATAGTTTAGTTGATTACGTTGATTTAGTTGGTACGACTGTAAGAGTTTGTTTGGGTTCACGAATCTCTTAGCCAATGGCAGAGTAACCAAAGAATATTTGTTTAGATATTCTATTCTCCACTTTTCCATTTAGAATCAGACTTCTTTATAAACAAGATCTGCAAATAAACTGGCAAAAGCTAACAGCAAAAGTCATCTTGTATACCAAAGGTAAATACTATTATATACTTATATGTGAATATGAGGCTGCGTGAAATGTATCTATTAAAAAAAATCTAATTAGCTTCACGCTGTATCCCGCAAACAGCAGAGCAGGCAGAGGGAAGTATTAAGACACTACCTAGATTGAGACACTCCGTTCCTCACTTTCCACCGAATTCTGAAGGCATTCCGTGTTGAGTGTCGGAACTCAGCGCCGCGCTTTGCCTCAACTCCAGAGCGAAGAAATGAAAATATAAATTTAAATAAATACTTCATTTCCTCGAGTGGGAATCGAACTCACAACCAGTCGATTTTGCAGTCACACTTTGTGCCCCTGCGCCACAACTAGCCTCATGTATCTATTATTTAAAAATAAACAATTATTAAAGGAAATACGATATAGTTTTACGCTTTTCCCAGGGTAGGTAGACAGAATAATAATAATAATAATAAATATTCTTTATTGCATAAAAAGATAAAAAGCAAAATATACAAACTTTAAAATAGTCATAAAGTACATTAATCAAAGCAATCGCTTAAAGTGATTTCTTCCAGGCAACCTTTGGATGTTGCAGTTGTATAAAAGTAACACAAGTATGGTAACTAGTGTCCAGACACTTCGTACTTCTCTTTCTATAATTTTTTCTTGAATGTCAGGCATTTTTTGTAGAATAAATAAATAAAAATAATTTTAATATAATAATCATTCCCCCGAGCCGGAATCGATCCCACAATCATCTCGTTTAGAACCTTGCGCTATTCCATTACACTACGACGGATTAATAATTTAATGTTTTATGATTTAAGTTAGATTTTTTTTTCAAGTTCACGCTCTATAAGCACAGGGAACCTAGTATTAAGACACTCCGTTCCCCACATAAGTTAAATATTAAATACTAAAAAGAAAAATAGGAACTTATCACTGAACTGTCTATAGCAATTTTTAAAATATGTTTAATACAAGAAAAGTAAGCAAATTCTATGTGACATTTTGATAAATTTATAATATATAAAAAAAAGTTTTTAAACTATGTTTTTGAAAGCTTTAGTTTTAGTCAGCATTTTCCTTTATGCTAGAAAACGAGTGTGAAATTCAATCAAATTCATGAATGGCCTAGCTTAATAGGCGACTGTCAAACGCAAGGCTTTAAACTTGCTTTTTTTCATTAGCCTCCAATTTCGAATACCTGTAAAAAATAAATTATATAAAATTTGTATTTGAATAAATTTAATATTTGTATTTTCTTTGTAAATTACTAGTGCTATACCTGCTGCTTCGCCCGCGTTGTCAAACGAAATTCCTAGGTAGACACGTTACGGAAGCTCACAAAATATATCGCCATTTTGCTATATTTTTAGTTCTTGCTGTGCCACGATGGCTTATAATAATATAACATATTATTAAAATGTGTGTCTATTTGCAAACGAGCGTTCGGGTCACCTGATGGTAAGTGATTACCGCCGCCCACGACCACGTGCAACACCAGAGGAGCACCTGTAGTGCGTTGCCGGCCTTTAAGGTGGAGATAGATGCGCTTTTTGAAGGTACCCATGTCATATCGACCTGGAAACACTGCCGCGGCTAGGCCATTCCACAGTTCCGTGGCGCGTGGAAGGAAGTTCCTACGAAACCGGACAGTAGTGGATTGCTACGTATTCAGGTGGTGTGGATGATATTTTAGCTTGTGACGTACTGTGCGGTTATAAAATTCGGCGGCAGGTAACAGGTGAAACAGTTCTTCAGAACACGCCTCATGATAAATGCGGTAGAGAACGCACAGCGGAGAGACGTCTCTACGCAAAGCCAAAGTGTCAAGCCTTTCACAGATCATTGGGTCCTCAATGATTTGAATGACTCTACGATGTATGCGATCAAATGGTTCAAGCTGATACTGGGGTGCACCAGCCCAGCGATGAGAACAGTACTCCATATGAGGCCGAACCTGGGCCCTATCGAGGGCCAATCGGTGTTTTGGCGTGAAGTAAAGTCTCGCTCTGTTGATGACCCCCAGTTTCTTCGAGGCCAACTTGGCCTTGCTTTCCAGATGATCCCGATACTGCAGGCTATAAGAGGAGCGTTTTGAAAGACTGACGATACGACATATGGGTTTTTTTAATGGTTAAATTGAACTAAGTTCCTTTCACCCCATGAAGAGATATTCTTGAGGTATGCTTCAACAGAAGACACAAGTTTATTTCGGCACTGTTCCGCGTTTTCCCGAGAAAGACTTTCGCGGCTGGAGTAGACAGCGTTCATTGTGCTATCATCTACATAGCAATGAATGCTAGAATCCTCCAACATGTCATTGATATGCAGAAGAAACAGCGAAGGGGACAACACACAGCCTTGGGAAAGACAGCGTTCAGGGGCATATGTTTGGCAATATACTAATATGCAATAACCGTCGACAGTGACCTTGATCCTGCGCCTAGAAAGCTGGCGATCCACTTGCATAAATTCTCGGGAAGCCCATAGGATGGAAGTTTTGCAAGGAGCGCCCCATGCCACACTCGATCAAAGGCCTTCGCCATGTCCAAACTAACTGCCAGAACGGGGGAAAAAGCAAGGGGGAGGCCCTTGCTTTCAATAGCCGCAGCCTAGTGATGGGTTAGGTAAACCAGAAGATCACCAGTTGAGCGACCTTGGCCATTAATCAATCGGTGATTTTCTAGATAAACCTAAAGCTGCTGATAATGCTCTCCATGACTTTTAAAAGTAGGGAGGTGATAGCAATAGGCCTGTAGTTAGATGAATCGGAACCATCACTTATCTTCGGGATCGGGTGCATAAGAGCGCTCTTCCATGAGTCTGGGACTATACCGACTGAGTAAAAGTGCCGAAACAAACGCGTTAGCACCGGTGTCAGCTCAGGAGCACAAGAACGAAGCACTTAGGGGGAGATGTCATCTGGCCCGCTCGACATGTGGATGTCCAAAAAGGACAGAGCTCGCCTAACAGCTGTTTGGTTGAACTTATCTGTTCGTTCGTGTGAACGTTTTTCTTATATTTTTTTATAAGAAAAACGTTTTGTAAATCTGGTTTTGTACATTATTACTATTCAAGTTAAAAGAATTATTTCAAAAAAGCACAGATAATAATAAAAAATATATATAAAAAAGGAAACATTACACCAAACAAAAATTATAAAAGGGTAAGCTATTACACGAACACTTTGCTATAAAACAACTCTAACATTATATAAAATGATTATTTCACGTTAACAAAACTTTGTTTTACAATTTTAAGCCTTATTTTTATGTATATAAAGTATATTTAAGGTTAAAATAGATGTAAAGTAAATAGGAAATAATGATGTACGCATAACATAGAGTGTTTTGCTTAACTGTCAGTGCTGGCCTCACAAAACATGGCAACCCTTATTTTGTTTATGTTCTCATTCATTTACGTTTTTCAATTATACGAACGCACCCACTTGATTTTATAGAATCCACTTTGTTATAAAAACTGTCCTTAGGCTTAATCGACAATGGGTCACACATGCATCATTACATAGTGGAAACTTACTAACTGGTTGTAGCAGTTGGATAAATGACGCATTTTGTCTAGCCTCTTCAAGCTTTCAATTTTTTCAGTCTTGGCGAAACTCAACATTACGCGTTGACTAGTCTACGGTCAGACGCTGCGCTACGACGACATAGACTAAAATATTACTTCTACTAAAATATTACCACACATAAGCGGGTAGACGGGACTTGGGTGCCAAGACACTCCGTTCCTCATTAAAAACACTTTTATTCCGTTCCCTACTTTCCGCCAAATTCTTAAGGTGTTGCCTATTGAGTGGCGCAACTCAATGCCGCGCTTTGCTGGGGTCCAAAGCAAAGAAGTGAAAATATAAAATATTTCATTCCTTCGATTGGGAATCAAATTCATAACCGTCACGCTCACAGTCACACACTAGTGCCCTTACGCCGCCGACGGCCTCGAATTATTTTGTATTCTTTATATGATGAAGACTGTAATTTCCCAATGAATACTGAACGTTAATTATACGAGTATAAATGCGCTACTTTATATATACAATTGCACAATAATATTATCGTACGGTTTCGGTGTGTAATGAAGCGATTTTAATTGTATTATAAGCTTTATACGTGTAAGTAATGCGTATGATTATAAATTCATATAGTTAATCCCTATTAATAATATAAAGGAGACGGAAATTCGTGGGCCCAAATATAAAAAGTTGAGATATGGTCTAAAAAATTTGTATTTTTTTTTCAATTTTAGAACACAACAATCAATTGACAATCTGGAAGCGGATAAAAATGAGAAAAATAGTTAACTTAATCGATATAAATAATCCATTACAGTACTATGAAAATAAAATATTCATTAATTTTAATGAAGTTTAAGTATTTTAAGGTACCTATTAGTGCATATAATTACAGCATAACTAAAGGAAATGTCTATTTATTAATTACTGAAGAAATAAAAAGAAATTCATTTTGAAATGATTAAAATCCATCATTTAAATATCAGATGTGACAGCTGATTGACATTGACACCCTGTGAAATTACTTGCAGTTTTTGCTTCATTCGTTTCGATGCGTTTTGAGTGCTTTCCTATTTGTTTCTCCTTAGTGGACACCGAAATTTATTAGATCTAACGACCACTATATGTGAATTGTGTAATACCCTCACTTTTACCAAATCTATAATAACTCAGCTCTCAGATTACCAAAACTGCATATTTAAAGAAACGCCATATTTAAAGAAACCAAACCAAACCTAAACTGCACAAAATTTTCAGGGAGGGAATGATACATCTGAATCTATTTAATAATACAATTTTTATCTCTTTACATACTGGGTCCTAGACTGTATGCAACTGTTTCAGTCTCCTTTGCGAGTAACTCAGTCTGTCCGTCTGTTACTCTTTCAAGTATAAACGACTCAACTAATTTTAATAAAATGAAGTCTGGTGTTAGACTTCGCCTTAGTAAAAGATATAGGTACTGTTTAACAGGTTTGTGGTCGAGGAGTTTAAATAAGGGATGAAGAAGAGAAGAGCATGGCATATTTTGTTAGAAGTTCATTTAGAACTTCCAATATAAGTTATTATCCGTAATATAAAAACACATGTAATATTGTAGTGTTTACAGACAAACCGACGAACAACAATGATTTGAATGAATGATCCTATAGGGATTCCATTTTTCTCTATTAAGATACGAAAGCCTAAAAAAGAAAAGAACCACTGGTATAAACATTGATTTACTTACATATATATATATATATATATATATATATATATATATATATATATATACACGCATATCATCACTCTATCCACATTTTACCACTTCATTATTGATACAGTCCTAAATGTATTCCAATCAAGTGGAGCATTCGACCAGACGCACAGTACACACTGATCACCAGTGTAAGAAGAGACTTTAACTTCACGCGGTTTTCTTTAACGGTGATGGTAAATATATGAATTAGTATATTGTACATACTATATGATAAAATTTTATAGAGATTATTGTAATTGCACGAAGGATCTATTAGATTTTTTGTTTAAATATGTAAAAATTTGAACGTATTTGAACTTGTGTCTCTTGCAAACCGTTCAAGCAATCCGCTCTTATTAAAATTTTGATACATTTGTTATAATTTTTATGTTAAAAACTATATTCAAATCTCAATTATGTTAAAAATAATGTTCTTTTATCTTGCACATAACAATGTAGGCAGAGCGGATTTGTGAACCCAGTGTTAAAACACTCCATTCCCATTAAAGCATTTCCGTTTCTCACTTCCCGCCCGAATTCGTGGCATCGCCTTGAATAACCAAGTTTTGCCTTAATATTAGACCACTGTCTGTGGGAAGCTGTATTTTTCTTATTTGACAAAAAGCACACATCAGCTACAAATCAAAAGCGATAAAAGCTTATATTTGAAATAATTTTGACTATAAGTACTAACTCTTGATTTAAATAGATCATTACTGCTAAACAAAATAGCTACTCGTATAACGAAATTTAACCAAATATTTTTCACATTTACAGTCTATCAATTTATATAAAAATGTTATTATATACATATACCTATATAACATATTTTATATATCTTAAGCTACCATAAGGGGATAGTACAGGCCAATATCCAATGGTGGTCAATCACAATGTAATTGGTTCGAGGAGCAAGATACCCGTGAAATGACCCCCCTGACGAGGGTCCCTCTCAGCTTTCTATTTAGCCCGACACGCTCAAGCTTTGATATTTTTTAGTTTAATTTAAACGAGCTACACATTTTTAAAGTGTTATTCCACACTTGGGAAAGAAAAATACCTATTTAGAAAACGTACATAACGTAAATTTTAACGTAGCGGGACTCGAATCCGCACCTCCTGGAAACCCTACAGAGATGCTATTAACATAAATAAGTTGTAACAAGCGTATAAAAATTTCGACGTAGTTTGATGAGAACATATGGCTTAGTGGTCAGAGCGCCTGGTCGGTTATAAGTATTTTCGAGCTACACATTTTAAATTGAATAATAAGTAGTGATTTATAAAATATTTACATCTATATTTTTGGATTTTGTTTCACTTTCTTTATCATCATTTTCATTTCATCTTTCATATGTAGAGAACTATAAGCAGGGTACATATAGCAAGGTAGGCAGAGGGAGGTTAGTGATAAGACACTCCATTTCACCAGCTCCACCCAATTTTCTAGACATTGCTCATTGACATTGCATTGTTTATAGACCTTTGCCTCGACGGCTTCAATATATAAGAACATTACTCAATTGTCAAAACATAAAAAATATATATAACATTTTTAGAATAAAAAAATTTGGACGTATACTTTAGGTATATAGGAGACGACGTATTATGAATCAAAAATCAAATCAGCTTCACGCTGTATCCCGCACATAGCAGGGTAGACAGAGGGAACTTAGTGTTAAGACACTCCGGTCCTCACTTTCTGTCGAATTCTGGAGGCATTGCGTGTTTAGTGGCAGAACTCAACGCCGCGCTTTGCCTCGACACCAGAGCGAAAAAATGGAAATATATAAATTTAAGTAAATATTTCATCTCCCCGAGTGGGGATCGAGCCCACAACCAGTCGATTTTACAGTCACACTTTGTGCCGCTGCGCCACGACTGGCCTCAATCAGAATCACAATGATTATTTGAAACATAAGCGATTCCTAAATCTCACCACAATAGTGGTGGTTACTTCGTTTTACTCCTTGTTTCAGTTCAAAAACATAGATAAATTGAAAATTCAGAAATATTAAATATTAATACATAATGATCATACGAATCTCAACTATATTCGGCCTTTGGCGACCCAATTTCTACTTAACGGAGCATAAGTTTGTCTATTTAGCATAACTCTAATATACATTGCAAATGTCAGTATACGGACTGTACCTACAAACGGTAATATTCAATATAGGGATAGCTGCATATTAGCAACACCCTGTGAACACAGATGCATGGTGCGACGCCTCTCTGTATAGCGCCATGTTAGGTTTACATTTAGAAAATTTATAATCACTTCTATTCTATAGTAGAATAGGTCTATTTTACTTAAAACATAGTATTCTAGAAGTGAATTCATTGAAAGTCAACTAGAGTGTATGACCGCAGAGATATTCAGCGTAACGTGTATGTATGTATAAGGGTTATTAAATGTATGTATGAATGTATGAAATATGTTTTTTTTTTACCATAATATTAATTTAAGTGCTGCTAATAAGTTGGTAATGTGATGATTTGCTTCGTAGTTAATGAAATTATTAGCTCTTAAATAGAACAAAAAACTGTTTTTTTTTTTCAGCATAAAACAATATAGTGTTGTATAAACAAAAAAATATTCAGAATAATTGACTAAGAATTGAGCTTATTTATAAGTCAATATTAAATTTTCATTTTTACTTATTTCCTTTTTTCAGCTTCACGCTGTATCCTGCACGTAGCGGGATAGGCGGTGGGAGCCTAGTCTTAAGACACTCCATTCCCCAATTTCTATTTCTACTACGGGTATTGTATGTTGAGTAGGGGTACTCAAATCTACACGCAGTGTCAAAATACTTAAACTATATACAATACTTTTTCACATTGTCATAACTAATGCACAAATATAAGAATTCCTTCAAGTGGAATTTGAATCTATAGCCATCATGAATACGTAGTACTCGTTACGTTCTATATGTTAACTGTATAATATGTAGGCATCAATATTTTTTTTATAGCTTCAAGCTGTATCCCGCATACCTATAGCAGGGTGACAGAGATAAAATAGCGTTAGGACACTCCGCTTCCTGCTTCCCGCCCAGGTTCGAAACTTTGCCAATAATCTACCTTATTCACATAATGATATAATTTTAATAAATTAAATTAAATCAATTTCACGCTGTATCCCGCGCACAACAAGGTCGGCAGAGGGAGCCTAGTGCTAAGACACTCCGTTTCCCACTTTCCGCCGAGTTCTGGAGGCATTGCGTGCTGAGTGGCGGAACTCAACGCCGCTCTTTGCCTCAAAATATAAAAAAGTGTAGGGTTAGGGTTACCCTGCTGTATGCGGGATACAGCGTGAAAATATAAATGTTAATAAATATTTCATTTCCTCAAATGGGGATCGAACCCACAACCAGTCGATTTTACAGTCACACTTTGTGCTCCTGCGCCACGATTGGCCTCAAATTTAATAATTTAATAATTTTAATATAAATATCTATTATTTCTATCTTTTGAACATATTTAGAATTAACTTGAGAGTGACGACTTTGATTGTCATTAAAATCTAATGGACCATATACTTGCCCTCCCCATTTTCCCGTACTTAAATTACACCTTAAACGATTCTTTGATGTTCAACCCCTTTTGGTCTTTCCAAGAAATGCGTTTCTTGTTATTTCGTAAAAGTCAAAAAAGATTTTAAAGTAATTTATGATGTTCTTAATGCATTGGAATTCCTTATCTTCAATCAGATAAGATATGTATATTTCTCATTGAAGAAATAGAAACGAAGCTCTTACTGATCAAAAGAGTGTTTTTAGTTGTAATGCTACTCCTCCTAGATCGTTAAACCTATAGCTATGAAATTTAGCAGGAACGTTGTGGGCGTGATCACCGTGCGGTGATCCCAATGAAGTAGTTCGGTGATAATTGTAGTTGTAGTTTTTGAGTAAATGGTCAAAATGTGTCCCATAGAGTTAAGCTGTGGAACGTTTTGAAATTCACGCGCACTGATTGAACTTTGACTAAACTAATCCAGCCCGTGCGGTTAAAACAGAAAATTTTGCAATTTTGCGCAACATACCTTCGCTCAGCTCCACCCGCCGTGCACAGTATGTGGCGGATCCACTAGGATCCGTATCCGTGTATCAACTATGATACACTTACTGACAGATATACCTTTTATATAATTGATTTAACACAAATTATATATATTTTTAAATGCAACTCTAATCGAGTTTTAATGAAGCACATATAACATCGGAAATCAAAATATAGACAGCATGCACATTGTACACAGGATCACCCGAAAACTCTCTTCTACTACTACTAATACTCTACATCTTTGATATGAGGTTTAGTCGTCCAAAACATTTATTGTTAGTGTTTTAGCTTCACGCTGTTTTCTAAATATAGCAGGATAGGTCAGAGGCAACGTAGTGCTACCACACTTCCTTCCCTATTTTCGCCCAACTTTAAACATATTTGTTTTGGTAGTTAGTGGCCCTCATTATTTTCTTTTGTTTTACGCTGTATCCCGGACATAACAATCTGGGAACCTATTGTTAAGACACTCCGTTCCTATTAAGACATTTCCGTACCCCACCTACAACATATATCTGGAAACATTGTGTGTTGACTCTAGAGTTCAATTACACAATATTTAAAAAATGAATATGAAGGGACTTCAAACATTTTCCTGTCCAAATCACAAATACAAGAAATATATAAGCTGAATAAAAACATCCCTTGCTTAAAATAACAGAAAACACCTTTTCATTTCTCTTTTATAACTACTCTATAACTATATACATAAAAGTACTTTCAAATTGGCCTCGTACTATCAAACAGCAGCCAGACATCTTACTAATGAAGTTATTCTCCCTTTCTGTCTGTTTTGGAAACAATTAGGTATTATTACAGACCCTAGATGAGGGACACGCCCTCGCTAATGCATGTTGTTTAACGATAGGTCGCAGTCAAGAGGATTTTAAGGCATTCAGAGTACGAAACGTACGGAATTTGTAGGAATAGTTTTGTTCATATGTTTTTTTTTTTTTTTTTTTTTTTTTTTTTTTTTTTTTTTTTTTTTTTTTTTTTTTTTTTTTTTTTTTTTTTTTTTTTTTTTTTTTTTTTTTTTTTTTTTT
>DWLH01001143.1:0-14224 GCA_018249795.1 Heliconius telesiphe telesiphe
GTTCTGCCACTCAACACGCAATGCCTCCAAAATTCGGCAGAAAGTGGGGAACGGAGTGTCTTAACACTAGGTTCCCTCTGCCTACCCTGCTGTGTGCGGGATACAGCGTGAAGCTATTTTTTTTTAATATCTACAATTGATTACGATTTCGACATACACCCAGTTATATTGACATAAATATGGTATATTTTCCGCATATATCGCGGTAGAAATAAGAGTTTAGTATTGTAACACTTCGTTTACGACGATTCAAGGACCAGTTAGCGGTGTGCTGTGTAACTACAATCTATATGCGTATGTATATAAATCACTCGTCTCTACATAAACAAAAAGGTGAATTCCAAGGCTCAACAAAAATGTCTACAGAATTCGGTGGAAAGTGGGCAACGGAAGTGTCTTAATAGGTACAGAGTGACTTAACTAGGTTCCCAGGTTCCATCTGCTGACCCTGCTTTGTACAGCAAACAGCGTGAACGTAAAGAGAGACGCCTTGTTCTTCACTTTTCGCCCAAATCCATACATTACGTAATGTGTGGCGGAACTTAACGCCGCGCTTGTATTTTTCCGATCGGAGAAACGAAAATCATTTATTCCTCCCGAATGGAGATCGAACCGGATAACCATCGCGCTTAACATAATTAAATTCAGACCTTATCACAGCCACGTTGGCCTCAAACTTTCCTTTTAAATAAATGTTTATAAAACGAGATGCAAAATAATTAAAAATATATTCTTAGAATTAATCCTATTGTTTATATTCCTATCATTATTTAATTAAGCTTATTGTTTCATCAAATTTATCTATTAAAGTAGTTTAATTATGTTTTAGCTGCGAATTTCATTAATAGACACGAATGATATTAAAAAATAAATCAGCTTCACGCGGTATCCCGCACACAGCACGGTAGACAGAGGGAAGCTAGTGTTAAGACACACCGTTCCCCACTTTCCACCAAGTTCTAGATGCATTGTGTATTGTGTGGTGGAACTCAACGCCGCGCTTTACCTCGACACCAAATTAAAATATAAATGTAAGTTAATATTTAATCTCCTGTTGTGGGGATCGAACTCACAACCAGTCGATTTTACAGTCACTAACTGGCCTCACGCGAATGATGTATTATTAATTATTTTATGTTCTATATAAGTACATATTTTAGTATTATTTTATTACAATTATGGGAATTCCATTTCAAACTACCTACACACTTTACCTAAATTGTCAAGTGTAGCACTGACTTCAGTTAATCTAAAACAAAATAAAAATATTGTATACTTAGGTATGTGTAATAAAAGGCCGTCGTGGCACAGGGACAAAAGCGTGCGACTGCTAACGTGACGGTTGTGGGTTCGATTCCCACTTGGGAGAATGGAATACTTCATAATTTAATTTCTTGGCTCTGGTAACAAGGCAAAGCGCGGCATTGGGTTCCGCCACTCATAATGCTTCGAGAATTCGGCGGAATGGGAACAGAGTATAAGTTCCCAGGTTTCCTCTATTTTCCTAATTGCTCTTTGTGCTGGATATTTTTTTATTAGCTATAGCCTATGTTTTTTTAGCTTCTACATTGTGAATATATATCGTGATTCATACAACCGATAAAGTAATTAAAGCATTGTTTACGACATGATACGGTTTGTATTACACAGCCATTTATTTCTAGCGTGATGAGAAATAATAAATCTTCACAATTTTAAAATAACCACATATTTGATATAAGATCTTAGAAGGTATCAGACTGTAATAATTTATGCTTACCGTTTATAGTGATACAACTGTATAATAACGCGGCGTATATCACGAGGTGCGGCGTTGAATTCCGCCATTCAACACGCAATGCGTTCAAAATACGGCAGAAAGTAGTAGTACAGAACGGAAGTGTGTTATTGGGAATGGATTGTCTTAACACTAGGTTCCCCCTGCTTACTCTGATGTGTGCAGGCTACAGTGTGAAGCTAAAAGCATGTATTCCTATGTTTATATTCCTTTGTTATGTAAAAAAAATTCCCATTTAGGAACGTAATACGTTTCAATTACCAAGGACCTATACATTCATATAAATATTTTTTTCGATCCGACATGAACAAAAGGCAGTTATCGTTGTCAATATAAGAAGATATAGATTTTTTATTATCAAATATTGTTTTAATCAAAGAACCGCGTTTTTTGCGTGAGATTTTCATTTTAGATTCTAAATTAGAAAGAAATTTGCATACATCGTGGCGTCGTGGAACACTGGGTAACTGTAAACGCGAAGATTGCGGACTTAATTTCAACTCAGAGCAAAAAAAAAGGTTATAAATAAATTATAACTAAGCGTGGCGCATGTCCGAGTGTAAAGCGGAGGACTTAGATAGAGTCTTAGATGTGTACCATATGCAAATTGTTATTATTAGACAAAACCTGGGAACCTAGTATTAAGACACTCCGTTCCCCATTTTCCGGCGTATTCTCGAGGCACCGTGTGTTCAGTGGCGGAACTCATGAAAGCATCAACACCTTCAACACCTTCAACACCTTCAACACCTTCAACACCATCAACACCTTCAACACCATCAACACCTTCAATCACGAGCCGCGCGATTTTTGTCTTTTTGTCGCGACCTAGCAGCTTTACCAGATTTTCTCTCTCGAATTTTTATTAGGTAGCCTACTAAAAAATTAAAGTAATTATTTAAAAAAAAATCTCAAAGAACCACCACGACTTGTTGACCAGTTGTGGTGCAGGGGCACAAAGTGTAACTGTAAAACCGACTGGTTGTGGGTTCGACCGTCACTCGAAGAGATGAAATATTTACTATTATAATATTTATATTTCCATTTCTTCGCTCTGGTCTCGAGGCAAAGCGCGGCGTTGAGTTCTGCCAATCAACACGCACACGAAGGCGGGAACCGCTCGGAACATTTGACTTTTGGACTAAAAATCGGGACGTCCCACCAAAATCGTGATCATTTACCACTAATGAAAGAAGGTACAATCTTACTAGTGAACTTTGTTTCAAATGAAACAATATTACATTTTTGACGTTTACCAAAATATTAAATAATGCTTCTGTATCTATTATAACAGTAAATCAATGGATACTGAACTAATTATACGATGTTAATTTGGAAAAAACTATTGAACTTAGTTGTCTGTTTCTAAAACTTATCACTTTACGTAGTACATTCTGATAGCTTTCGTGTATATTTGCAATTGTATACGAGTATCGAGCTTTTCATGTTGCATATGCCGGTCCCTAGTAATAATTATGAATATAGACATTACAAATTGTTCAATAACAAACAAAACAAAACAACAATGAATATTCATTAACACAGTATTTGTTACGACATCCATAAACTCACATAAAGTGGAACTACTTCCTATAACGATGGACCGTCTAACGGCGTACACGGCGTACACGGCGTACACGGCGTACACGGCGTACACGGCGTACACGGCGTACACGGCGTACACGGCGTACACGGCGTACACGGCGTACACGGCGTACACGGCGTATGCACGTATTCCACTACCGTCTACGTTGAAGATTTTTTTTTTTCATTGAAGCATAATTATATAATTAAACGATTATTAGACGTTTTATCTTTACTGGCTTGTAGCTATATTCGCAGGTAACTTTTACTCAATATGTCGACTTCTTTTTTATTGTTGATGTAAACATGTAAACATTATTCATATAAACCAAAATTCGAAAAAATAAAAGGTCGTTATGTTATTTAAACGTATAAAGTATTTGCATGTAACAATTGTCTCTATATCAATTAGTAGTTAGAGAACGGATGTATTTTAAAATTCTACATAATATTTTATATAGAAAAGCTTAAATATTAATATACTTAGGTCTAATTAATTAGTTGAAACAAAATTTTATTAAGAGCTCCAACATCAAAACATAACCTATGGTTAGGACACCTTTAAAAAGTACAACCTAATGTTAAAACACTCAGTTTTCGCATTTTCCGCCCAATTTTGAGGAAAGCAGGGAAATGATTTCAATTTAAATATTGTCATTTTCTTAATTGGAAAACAATTCCAGCACCATCGTATAACGACGGCCTCATCTATATAGCATATATAAAATGGCTATTTTATTACGCGTAAAGTCAACCAGTCGATGAGACAAAGGCAATATACTTGCACTCTTAGTGATCTCATAGCATTTTATTGAAGGACGTCGTGGGAATATATTTCTTTAAATGGTAAGAAGCCACAGACAGAAATTTTGCTATAATAATTGCAATAAATTATATTTTTTCTTAGTTTCAAGCTATATTCCGCCAATAGCCAGGTGGAAACCTGGTGTTAAGACACTTCATTCCCATTAAGACATATCCGTTTAGCAGTTTCCGCCGAATTCTGAAGATATTGCGTATTGAGCGGCGGAGCTCAACGCTGAGCTTTTGCCTCCGCTCTGGTAACGACCAAAACAAAGGAACCAAAATATTAAATACATATTTCATTTCATTGGGTGGGAATCGAACCCACAACTGTTGCATGTACAGTTGCACGCTTGTGCCCCTGCTGCAAGACTGGCCGCAATAAGTTATTAAAGACAAATAAACCGTTTAATTAGAATTGAAAAACTACTAAAGCGATTTTGGCGAAAATTATCCCGAAGTTGAATATAACCGCATGGTCATAACCGTATTCGATAAGTACAAGGTTCATTTACTTTGAGTTATATTGCTTACAAGAATCGTCCTAAAAAAAATATTAATTACGGAAACGTTGCAAAAATACGGTAGTATCTAATACACAGATAATAATGCTATAATTGTAAACTGAGCATGTACACCGTTTAAAAAAAAGAATAATAATATCTTGAAGTGTATTGAAACGTGGAGAAGGAAAACAAGTTGAAAAATTATAAAAATGATTCTATTATACGGCTATAATGACCTATCATTGCTAATTGATACTGTTATTAACTGCAACCTAGCTCATGTAAATTTATGTAGATAGAGCAGCGGATTTAAAATTACTTGATTTATTTCATATTACGTCCACATATAAGTATAGCTCTCTGTACCCTCTATACCCTCTGTACCCTCTATACTCTCTATACTCTCTATCTCTAGCATGGCGTGTTTTAGACGTGGACATCATTTCAAAATAAGCACTTATCAGCATTCTACTAGATTCTTTGTTTGTCGAAAAAAAACCTACTCAATTTAATATTATCAAATATACAGAACCTTGATCCTTTATTTCGTTCTCATTTTTTATATTATACAGCTAAACGATGCGCTAAGTGCATCGTTCAGCTGCAAAATGTTTTGTTTCCATTCTCATAGCGAGACAGACCTTTCGTTATGTTAATAAATAATTAATATTAATAGAAAAGTGGTTTGAAATCAAGTGGTTTCCAAGTTTATACATGTAGAGTTCAAAGCAACTTTATCAATATGAGTCCAATATAAGATAGTAGCTTTTGTGGTGAAGAGAGTTAACTTACATATTACAAATTTCGAGGCAATGAAAAATAAATTGAAATAGTTAAAAAAATATCTCTATAATTTATTTTATGTGTAATATGAGGTTACATGTCACGCTACTCTAATCTACGCCCGACCATGTAACTTACAAGATTAAAAATACCTTACAGGAGAGAGAAAAGTAGATAGAACGACGAGACGCTGTGCTGATGATATTGTAGAAAATGCGTGAAGTAGTCAGAACGGAAGAATTGATGGAGAAGGTTTAGACTCAAAACAGAGTTCACATCCAAGAACTTGTTAGATAACTAAGCGTACTACTACATAGAATAAAACATCAACATAAGGATAGCATCAATTGAAATGTAAATATATATTTATATATTGTAAGTCAAACTTTAATAACATTTTTTTGTTAAAGTTATATTTTTCCAAATCATCCCACTTTATTGTTTTTGTCTCGAATTTGCTTAATCGAAATAATCTCGAAATTTGTAATATGCGAGTTGACTCTCTTCACCGTTAAAGCGACGATATGTTAGTTACTGTGATAGGATCAGCTACTGGAGCGGGACCAAGCAGTTGTATTATTCAGGACATGGCTCGGTGCAATTAAAAAAAGGTTGATTACACCGCTACAATATTGTTAGTACAATAGTTCTCGTTACTTACAATTTACTTAGTATCGACTTTGTATTAGAACGAACGCATTCATTTTAAAAGACTATACTTTTCGATTATTACAATTTGGTTGTATTTACGATTTTTATAGCAATTAAAATATATATATATATATATATATATATATATATATATATTTGTGTAACATATATGTATATTTATGGAAAAGACAAGGCAAACCAAGGTCACCTCAATGCGGATCGTAAGTACCTAAACACCGCCACAACGACCCCGTATAACACCAGAGTAACCTACAGATGCGTTGCCGTTTGTAATAGATATATGTAATTTTTAAAGTTTCTTAATATATTAAAAAGTCTCTAAATATTTTTTTGTAAATTGTGTACTCTCTTTAATCCATTTAGATCCATAAACGGGCATTCAAAATTTCTTTATATAACTAAATTTAATAAAAAATTAACTTCACGGTTTATCTTGCACACAGCAGGGTAGGCAGAGGGAACCTAATGTTAAGACACTCCGTTCCCCTCTTTCCGCTGACTTCTAGAGATTTCTTCTAGAGATTGCTGAGTGGTGAAACTCAACGCCGCGCTTTGCCTCGATACCAGAGCGAAGAAATGGAAATATAAATTTAAATAAATATTTCATTTCCTCGAGTGCTAGACTAAATTATTATGAAATGTAGGGTCACTGTAATATTTTCTTATTTAATAACTACACCTTCCACTAAAAAAAATTGTTCAAATTGTAGCTTTCTCAAAATTTTTGTAGTAAAAAATCTTTAACTAAGGGTTCCCAAATTGGCACAGGGGTAAAGCAAGTTGAATTTTTTTTATAATACAGTAATTACACTATACAGGAAAAATGCATAGCAATATATAAAATATGTGATATATAAATATATAAACAATAGTAAATATTAAATAAAGTGAAGTAGAGCGGAGGTAGAGCAAGTGTAACTAGTACTGACGGCGTCTATATTCTCTTTAGGCCTATTTGTTCTAACTGCTTACAAATTTTAATCTCTTACAGCACTATCTAAAAGAACAATTCATATTTTTGTATAATAAATTAAACAGCATCGTTTAAGACTAAAGTTGCAACTACAATCGAAGGAATACGTCAGGTACCTTCTATAATATCAATCATATAAACTTTTATACCACGAACATAACTATCTACAAATATTATATTACAAGTAAAATTGATATGATAAATAAATTCCTTTTAATTCAAATCGATAGCATAAAATTTGAGTAAATGCGTCCAGATTGCATACAACAGAATCTTATCTAAGATAAATAATCGATATATTTAATAAATACTCTCTTTGCGTGTCTGAGATAATGTCAAGTAACGTAAAATCTAAATGAACCCTGTCACATCCTTATACATCGCGAGAAGCAACTAAACTGAACGTCGACAGTCAAGAGGTGGCCCGAGAGCTTCACTAAGTGGTACATACCTGATGCAATATGCAGCAATGCCGATTTAACTTCAAGCACTCGTTCAACACTCAACGACAAAAACCTAATAACTTTAGATTGCCTTATCACATCACGGACCGCTCGCCCGTGACTCGCTACTTGCGCCGTCAACCGTCCGTCGGCAGTCATCGTATCACCGCTATATTTACACTATCAGTCTACGAGCGCTACTCCTCGTCCACGTTGATCTCCGAGTCGGCGGAGTCCTCGTCGTAGGTGGAGGAGGAGGCGAACCCTCGGCCGAGCACGGCGGAGCGGTTCTTAGCGGCGGCTGCTCTGTCCCGCTGCCGCCGGTTCTTGAACCAGTTGCCGACCTGCGTCGGCGTCAGCCCCGTCGCCGCGGCCAATTCTCGCTTCTTCGTCGGGTTCGGGTAAGGATCTTGTAGGTACCATTCCCTCAGGAGCGACCTCGTCCTCTCCTTGAAACAGTGTGTCTTTTGTTCGCCGTCCCAGATTGTTCGCGGCAGCGGGAACTTCTTCCGCACACGATATTTGTCGACCGGGCCGAGAGGGCGGCCGCGGAGGCGCTCGGCCTCCTGATAGTGCGCCTCCAGCCACAAAGCTTGTAGTTTCGCATGACTGGACCTCTGGAACCGATGTCGTTCGAGAATCGAGTAGAGCTCTCGGTGGCGGCCGGCGTGGAAGGCCACCACGGCCCGCGCTCGCAGGACAGCTTCACAGCGCTCCAGCTCGGCGACATTGGGGTGCGCCACGGGCAGCGACCAGAGGAAGCGCGCCAGGCGCTCCACGTCGCCGCTCTCCTCGAGCGTCTCGCAGACGGTGGCGACCTGCGCGGCGCTGAAGGAGAGCGTGGGCAGCGGCAGCAGCGGCGTCGGCGCGGCCAGCTCGATGGCAGCCAGCGAGAGAGGCGCGGGTGGGTCGGCGCAGGCTGCGGGCTCGGCGGCGCGCTCGGCCGCGGGCCCGCGCGCGTGCAGCGCCGCCGTCGTGGACTCGTCCCAGGAGCCGCGCATCGGTGCGAGTGTGCGCGCCGGAGTCGCGCGCCGTGTGAGCCGGCGACGCGGTGGCGGCGCGCTGCGAGCGGGGCGTAGTCGCGCCGCGCCCGATTGGCTATCGGTTACCGCGCGCGCCCCCCCGCGACCCCCCCGTGGGGAGGCGCGGGGTGGCGGGGGGCGCGGCGGGCGGCCAATCGCGCGCGCTCCGCCCGGGGGCCGGATAGCTTTCAACCGCCGCGACGCGTATCCGGCGGGCGCGTTTAACGAGGGCGGCGGGACGCGGCCCCCCCGCGCCGCCATGATCCGTCACGCACACCGCCCCCCACCGGTCCCCGTACCCCCGCCCCGCCCCCGCCCCCGCCCCGCCGCGCCAGCCGCGCCGCGCTCCCCGCCCGGCGGGGCGCGCTGCGATCCCGCGACGCACACGTTTCGATAGATTACCTGTGAGCCTGCAATTAATAGCCTCCATATATTCATCCGGGTGGATTACGAGCTTTTATTTGCCCGATGTGCTGCTACCGGTCGATACATTAGTAACTTTATCGTTGAATCCGCTCTACATTCCTGTCTACTTCATTAAATCCAGCTGATTATTAAAAAGGCTTGTAATTGTTCTTCAATAATTACATTTCTTTCCTAAGACAGATAATATCAATATTGACATTTAGAGTCATCGTGCAGTTGTGCAGTAATTTATGTCAACAGGAATAATATTAAGTGACTAAAAAAACAATATATTATACTGTTGATGATGACAATCCTTCCATTGAAATTACATATTATAGTTAAAAATTCATACTAAATATCAAGACCACCTATCTTTCTATACTGTTAAAAAAGTTCTGAGAAACTTATTTCAAAATGTAGAGTCAATATGAGAAAACCAATAAATGACAAGTCCCAGGACGCTCGGGGCGAGCTACAGCGCGAGATTTCACCGTGGAAGCCTTTCCACAGTATTAAGTTATTGAACGGCAAACCACACCCCGTAACTCACCCCCACCCACCCCCAGAGTGGAACAGATCACGAATGGATTTACTGCAAATATACAATTTCTATACTTTTTGCGAGGTTTAGGTCGCGATTGATGTTCTTATAATTGGTGGTTGGAGCCTCAACGGTATTATTAAATGTAAATGAAAGTGGAAAAACATGGATTGATTTTTTTTTAGTTTATGAGCGCTTATACTAATGTTTGTGGTACACTATCGGTAGGTGCTCTACATATTTGTTGATTGATTATTTTGTATAGAGTAGGTTTCTGAAAACAGAAGGAAAATAAGTTTTATAATTAGAAAATTAGATGCGTTACATGTAAAATTTATCTCACCACGTCTTTTATAAATGGACCTGAACATAAGTTGTTTATTCAAATTCAGCCAAGATTTAGGTAGGTACTTCTAATTATAATATATTTTATTTTAAAACATAGATGTAAAAAATTATCACGATTTCGATTCCCACGTAAATTTTTTAAGCTAAAAGTAATTTATTATTAGATATTCAGCTTTTCGGAGACAGTCCCCAGCTATCGCCGTTTAGCCGCTATCCTCGCACGATTTGAACTCGTCGGATTGTACCTTGTAGATATACCTATTCATATAATTAGTTCTGCTATTTAATATGCTAAGACCGAAGAAGAAGTTATGTATTTGCATATATGTTTATATTATGATATATTAATAATTAATATTTTATAACCCTTTAGGTAGGTAGGTAGATACATGTCTTTTTATTGTACATATTTCCTTTCTTTACCAGGGTAGAAAGTGGGAGCCTAGTAATAAGACACTCCGCTTCTCACTTTCCGCGGAATTCTGGAAGCATTGCGTGTTGTATAGCTTTGCGTAAATCAACACCGCGTTTTGCCTAAACACCAGGCTGAATAATTGAAAATATTAAATATTTCATTTCCTCGAGTGGGTATCGTACCCTCATTTACAGTCACACGCTTGTGCCCCTGCGACAAGACTGGCCTCTTATATTTCTTAATATAAATACGTATTATATTATCAACAAATTACCTTCAACAACATTCTATGGAAGTGCATATATAAATCAAATCTAATCAGCTTCACGCTGTATCCCGCACACAGCAGGGTAGGCAGAGGGAACCTATTGCTAAGACACTCCGTTCCCCACTTTCTGCCGAATTCTGGAGTCATTGCGTGTTGAGTGGCAGAACTCAACACCGCAAGTGCATATATGTTGTGTAATATTTATTTTTAGCTTCACGCTTCACGCAACAGGGTAGTCTGAGGGAAACTTGTATTAAGATGTTACACTGAATTTATAATTTATACAAAATTATAATTTATAGACCTTTATATTTACATTAATATTTTAAGTATATAAGCATTTCTACTTATAATATATAAATATAGCAAGCGTTTTAAAGCCGCTTAAGAAACAATCGATTTGCAAATCTGCTTAACTGCTTCCTTGAAATTAATTTGACTCTATTATATTTGACTCTACATACTACAACACATGCATCTTAGCTTGGCGACTAAGATTACATACCATACATACTAAATATATACGTAATTAGACATTAACTTTATATGTAATATAAATTTTATTTCATACTTTACCTACAAAAAAAAAGGAGGCCAGTCATGGCGCAGCGGCACGAGGTGAGACTGTCCCAACCGACTGGTTGTGGGTTCGATCCCCACTAGAGGAGATGATTTATTTACTTAAATTTATATTTCCATTTCTTCGCTCGGTGTCGAGGTTAAGCGCGGCGTTGAATTCTGCCACTCAACACGCAATGTCTCCAGAATTCGGCAGAAAGTGGGGAACGGAGTGACTTAACACTAGGTTCCCTCTGCCTACCCTGCTTGCTGTGTGCGGGATACAGCGTGAAGCTGATTTTACTTTACCTATAATATTTTATAATTGTTATTTACAACAGTAAACAAGTTAACACAATAATAAACAACCTACAAAAGTACAAAATAAAAACTTATATAAAATTCTAAGACGCGGGTGTATGGATAAAGGTCCGACTATAAAAGCAATCGTTAGATCCCCACTCGGGGAATAGATTAGATAGAGACCGATTTTTTAGACAAAATACGGTATTCTGTTCCGCCAACCAAGCACAATGTTTCACAATAGGGCAGAAAGTGAAAAACGCAGGCGCCTTGATACTACGATTGCTAAACTACGCTGGCGTGGCGCAAGGGCACAAGCGTGCAACTGTATACGCGACGGTTGTGGGTTCTATTCCGACTCGAGGGTAATATTTAATATTTACATTTCCTCGCTCTGGCAACAAGGTAAAGCGCCGCATCGAGTAACGTGTCTCACCAGAAACGGAAACGGAAGTATCTAAAGGAGAACGAGGTGTCTTAACACTAGGTTCCCAAGTTCCAGAGGGGACATATAACAAATTAGGTAGAAGCCTACCTACTATACGAGGGAAACAGCGTGAAGCCAAAGAAAAATACTAAAAAAATAAAGTATTAAAAAAATTGAGTTTAGTTTTCATATAATATAATTTTTTTATAAGTACATTTTGCTTATTTGCACAAAGTAAATTGAGGATTAAAATATAGTCAATTGCAGTAGTAAAAGTCACTACCATTCAATGATTTAATTAAACAACTTAGTTTAACTAATTCTGTTTTGGTATTTTGATGCTTCATTAACTATTGTCGTCCATGCTTTTGTTTCCTCTTTTTATTTTTATTTTTGTGATTTGTTAGTATTTTCAATTTTTATCTGTGTTTTGGGAGGACTGGATGAGGCTCCCTACCATTAATTTTTTTGTTTCGAAAGCTGATAAAAATCTTTCCTGTCCTAGTGTCAAGACACTGTTCTCCACTTTCCGCCGAATTTTCGAAGCTTTGTTTTGCCTTGTTATAAGAGCGAAGAAATAAAAATATAAATAAATAATAATTAATTCCCTCCGAGTGAGAATCGAAACCACAACCGTCGCCTTTACAGTCACACGTTTGTGCCACTGCGCAACAACGCCCTCAATCGGTGATGGTCTTATTACATTGTACTTTATGTAACATAATTTTTTAACCGCTAATGTGCGGCAGCAAGGAAAAACCAGAGCGAGCTCCTAGTTTATTGTGTCTTAAGTAATATGTTTTTTTACTTCCCTCCATAACGCTGTGGACTACGCGAGTTTTTACAACATGCGGGTGCGCAAACAGCTGTTGCCAGCAAAACATATATAGACTAAAGAAAATAGAATGATATTTAAATGTTCTTAGAACAATTTTTAATATAAATATTTTTACATGTAAAATGACATAATTCTTTATTATTATTTGTTAGTTTGAACTTGTTAAAAGTAATGCTTAATTTACATAAGAGTAAAGGTAAGGTTCATTTTTATAGGGACTTTTACATTTTTTTGTTTACAATAATAGTTTTCACGAATTAATGTAAAAATAACGTCGATTAATGGTTCTCTCTTCTCTCAAAGTTCATTGAGACAAAGCCAGCCATATGCAATTGAAATTAAAATTAAATGAAAATTTATTGTAAAATATATATGAGTACAGTAACCAGATACAATAAATCAAATCTATTTGTTATAGTATTCAGTAATATAATTTTACTCTGGTTCTATTGAACTCTACCCCTTGTAAGATTTAACTTGTGTTATGGGTACCAGTGCTCTTACAATTTTTAGATGACCTAGAAATCGGTAGATCCATCAAACATCCTTGTCTGGTTGGTTAATTATTGTATGAAAAATACAACACAAAAATAATAAAAATAATAACAATAAAAGTAGGAGATCTTAAGAATGCATATTTGTATAAAAACCTCATCAAATGAAAACATATTTTATACTAATTCATAAATTAATTTAAACTTGTATCTGTCTTACAATGTACCTATTTTAATAACACTCTCTGTTTCATTGTAATCTTGCGCCCGTAAAAACAAACTTACTTTTTCCTTGCTTGTTGCATATTTTATTAATTTCATTATATAGATGACAACCGATAAAATGATAGTGTCTTTGGGCAGTGGCAGTATTACATTTGTATGTAGGACAAACATTGTATGACCGACGAGATTTGGCATTGTTTTCTTTGTATTTCTTTTCCCTATGTACACGAAGTATAGTATGCAGGACAAAAAGCTGTCTAATTGCACAAATGATTAAGAAAGTAAATATAAAAGAATATGAGTATAAGATGTGGTGATTCTTTACTGTAATGTATCTCAGCTTCACGCTGTATCCCGCACACAGCAGGGCAGGCTAAGGGAACCTAGTGTTAAGACACTCCGTTCCGCTCTTTCTGGGGAATTCTGGAGGCATTGCGTGTTGAGTGGCAGAACTCAACGCCGCACTTAGCCTCGACACCAGAGCGAAGAAATAGAAATATAAATTTAAGTAAATATTTCATCTCCTCGAGTGGGAATCGAACCCACAACCAGTTGATTTTACAGTCACAACTCGTGTCGCTGCGTCACGACTGGCCTCATTGTAATTGTAATGTACCTACCTACCTATTTTTAAATCTTCTCATTAATATTTGTGGACAGCACAAAAAAAAGACAAATAAAACGGGATTTTTCATTTTACATCTATTTATATATTTAGCCTATGCTTAAAAATCGAAAGTTTCGAACACTACAGTAGTCCGTGGTCACAGGCGATTGTTTATCGTGATAAACGACACTATCTGTCATAATTTTCATTAGGTAAGTATAATATATA
>DWLH01001144.1:0-14220 GCA_018249795.1 Heliconius telesiphe telesiphe
AAGTTTAAGTCGTAATTAATTCAACACAGAGATAAAGAACGATCTTCAAAGAAATATCAAGTAAATACAAAGATTTTTTGGTTGGTTCGTTCATATAATATATGTAACTAATTTAAAAACTGTACAGCAGTTAATATGCAATTATTACAGTTATTTTACAAAGAATATTATGAATTCTTCAAATCAATAATTTAACATTTAAGGCTGTTTCTGAATGAGTAAATTTAATTATTCACTGACATCAGCCCATTTAACAGAGTATATTATATAGGTAAAAAGAACATAAAGTTACAAAAATATATACGTGTAATAAATAATTAGCTTTATGTATATTTTTTAAATATCAAATATCAACAATGGTCGTATTTTTTTATTTAAAACAATTAAAAATTCTTTGATGATAATGTCGTAAAAAAAACATATTAGAAGTCATTATAGTTGTCAATCAATTCTGCTTATTAAATCAATAATCATGTATTTTAAGCGGGCGAAGCCGTGGGCGGGCCGCTAGTGAAGCAATAAACTAGTAACACTTAACCTTAACCTCAGGCCTATATGCTTTTAATTATTAGGTAGTAGGATTCCCACACATTTGTGTTTTCCTAATTAACTTATAGTTTTATGAAAATGTAGTTTTATCGATCACAGTAAATTGACTTCAAAATTAAAGTTGCGCTCATAGGGATAGAAGTGCCCTTAGGGGATAGAGTACCTACTTGACTTCTAAAGGTCATTCATCAAATTTGTATACAACTTCACGCTGTATCCCATATGTGCAAAAATGAAAATATTAAATATTTCATTTTCCTCGAGTGGGAATCGAATCCACAACCTGTTGCATTTACATTACAGTCACATGCTTGTGCCCCTGCGCCACGTCCGGCCTCTATTAATTTTTATCTATACATATAATAAATATGCAAGCGATCTCTGTCTGTACATGGTCTCTGTCTCATATATCTTATGAGCAAATCTATGATTGGTGGCGTTTATCAATGTAATGTGAGATTGCGCACATTAAATGCAGTTTTCACTATTAGTAAACTTTATATCTGGTGCTTATTTTATTTCAACCGGTTCACTAACAAATAAAGTTATACCAATCGAAATTGAAATCGCAGGTATAGCTAGTTGTAAATATAATAATTCTCTAAGTGAGAGGCCTATATGGGCCAATTCATTTATTGAACCAATCTAACGCGTCTCGCACATAGCAGAGGAAACTTAGAATTCTTGTTTTATGACACTCCGTTCCCCATTAAGAAACTTACGTTTCACACTTTCCGCCGATTTCTTGTGGCAGCGAGGGAATTAAACCCACAACCGTCGCGTATACAGTCACACGCTTGTGCCCCTGTGCCATGACGGCCCCAATTCTAAATGGGTATTATAAACACGCTATTTAATGGGTTAGAGATCAGAACAGAGATTTTTTGTAAAGACCCAAAAAAATTAAATGTTTTACTTAGCAAACCATTTAAACGTGCTCTGGACTTAGTAATTATTGTTAGAGCGTGAATTATTATAATTAACGACTGCTCTTAACATTGTTATGTTATTTCTCATTACGCTGATAACACTTTGTTCAGATATTTTTCACATGTGTTATATTTTTTCTTAGCTACACGCTGTATCCCGCACATAGAAGGATAGGCAGATGGAATCTAGTGTTAAAACACTCCATTCCCCATTTCCCATCGAATTTTCGAGACAGGGCGTGCTGAATGGTGCTTTAACAGCGGGGAAATTAAAATAATTTAAATATAACCATTCCCTCCACCACGCTAACCGACGATCTCGGAAAGCAGCCGGATGCGTGCAGGTCCTTGGGGGAGTCCATGTACAACAGTGAGAGTCAAAAAGCTAATGTGATGATGATGAATCTCATTCCCTCGAATACGGATCGAACCCCCAACTATTATACGTACAGTCAAATACAGTCTCACTCACAAAAGACGGATCATTTATACTAATTACTTTATTTTATTTTTTTAAATAAGTATTTTTCTTTCCTAAGTGTGGAATAACACTTTAAAAATATAAAAAAAATATATTTTTATTCTTGTACTTGCAGAGAGGGTCCTGATCTGGTGGCCGTCCGGGTGCCAATAAATGGCATGACCTGTCAGTCTTGCGTGAAGAGCATCGAGGAGTCCGTGCGGGAACTGCCCGGTATACATCAAGTTACGGTAGGTTATTAATATAAGGTCAGAGGTACTTAAAATTCTTGTGGCTGTAAACGCGACCGTTGTGGGTTGGATTCTGACTTGGACTCGCAAGAGGTTGCGGTAGAAACCGAAATTAAAATAAGTTATTCCTTCAATTAAAAATTTAAGGAGGAATCGAACCCACAACCGTTATAAACCGCTGCACAAGCGGATACTTTAATTTATATTTATATTACACTGTTTCTATTCCTTGTATTTGTTTCGCTTACAAAAATATCTCTATTCAGTTTTTTTCCGTTCTTAAGGTTACGTAAATTCAAATAAAACGGAACCCTTACAAAATTACTTTGGTGTCCGTCTGTCAGTCAGTACGTCGTCGGTCAAGATTATATTTTTGCTATATTATTGAAAAGGCAATACATAGCTAATATTATTTCTTCCCAGGTCGAGCTATCAGAACACGCAGGGTACTTCCGGTTTGACCCTCGCCAGTGTTCTGTGGAAGCGATCCGCTCCCATATAGAAGATATGGGATTCGAAGCCCCGACGGATTATCGCGACGACGAAACGAGGTATTTTTATTTTATGAAATAGTAGCGGCCTACTCGCGGCTAATACCACCTATTTTATTATGATTGGCAAATGGCCAACAGATTGATACAGTAAATCATGAACAACTTATATTCATAATTCTGAAAAAGTGCACTACGTGGCTGCTTGAGAGGGTGTTAGCGGCGACGGCCCTGCGCGGGTCGAACCTGTACGTGCGACACGAAAACAGGGCGTTGAATTATTTTAATTTTACATTTTCTCGAAAAGTATAAGGCCCAAATATATGTTATAAAAGCCGAATCTTATCTGCATAAAATTTCCTTGATGATGATATAACTTTCGCTCGTAAGTTTTAACATCCATGCCAAATAAAAATCGATAAAGCTTGCAATTTACAATTATTTTTTGTCACAAAATGCTATATAATACGGTGTCGCGTACTTTTTTTAGAACTAATAAAATATATTTTTGTTATAAATAAAATAATAAATGTATAAAATATATTACAGACATAGAATTAACTATTATTGCAGCGGACACGCTTAAAGCAATTCGATGGTGTTCCTTATTATTGTTATTTCGTTATTTAATGCTAACTAAGACTTACACCGTAAAGCCTATAGCACTCCTGAAAAAGGTAGGTTTCGTACAAAACCATAAATAAGTAAATCGTACCAGTAGATCCACAGATCTTAGCGTTTAAACAAACAAACAAACAAACTCTTCTGCTTTATTATATTAGGATAGTTTTCATTTTTTCAAGTGGAAATCGAACCCACAGCCTGTCACACGCTTGAGTACCTACGCCACGATTAACCTGCTTAATTTTTGAACGTATTTGACGTACGACGAACGTATTTACCACCATTTCACTAACGTTAATGCCTCAGATACAAGATTATTTTTATTTAACTTGTTTAAGCAGAATATATAGCTTAATTTTCATCTTACTTAGGATTATTAAATTGTTTTTTACAAGTAAAATTTTAAATCACGTCACGAAATAAATAAGTTGTAAGCGCCCGTATAAGAATTTCGACGTAGCTTGATGAGAACGTATGGCTTAGGGATCACAACGCTTGGACGGTCTCTAAGAGGCGCGAGTTCAAATCTCGCTATGTTCAAATATTTATACGTTTACAGAAAAAGTATTATTCTTTCCCAAGTATGAAATAGCATTTTGAAAATGTTATTTAGATGTTTTTTTTTTTTTTTATTAACTTTTGATTTTTGTCCGTTTACAGAAACCTTTTACCGCGTGAAATACCAACAGATCTCCTAATCGACATGACAGGGTTAAGTGATAGAAAGGAGAGTACAACACTAATATCTGTGATAGGGATGACCTGTCAGTCCTGCGTTAATACTATAGAGGGTGAGTTTGTTTTTACTTTTAATTGTTTTATTTTTTATAGATTGTTTTATCCATTAATAATAACTTTAATATTTCAATATTTTTTATTTTTTTTCCGTCAGTTTGTTCCCTTGTAACTGTTAAATCAGTCAACCTTATGACCAAGAAACATGACTGTTTTATTTTTTAGCTTCACGCTGTGTCCTGCGCATAGCAGGGTAGGCAGAGGGGGCCTGGGAACCTAGTGTTGTTATACTCTTTTCACATTAAATCACATCAGTTACCCACTTTCCGCCGAATTTTGAAAACGTTGCGCGATGAGTGACGGAATGCGCTTAGCCTCGTTGCTAGAGCAAGAAAATGAAAATATTAAATATTTAATTTCTCCAAATGGAAATCGAATCCATAACCGTCGCATTTACAATCGTACTCTACTGACCTGACCCTGCAACACGACGGCCCCAAACCTCTATGTAATGTAAGTGAAAATAAAAAATAATTTTATTTTACAGATAGTCTTAAAGAAATGCCAGGCGTAATACACTCGAGTGTCAGTCTGTCAGATAACACAGCTCTAGTCACGTTCAATCCAAATGCAGTAACTCCTAAACAGATATCAGACGCAATATATTCTATGGGGTTCGATGTTAATATTATAAGTGTTGATGGAAAAGAAGATACGGGTATGTAGTGAAGTATTTTATTGTATTATGAGAAATGATGAGGTAATAAGAAATATTTTTTTATAGCTTCACGTTGTATCTCGCATAGTAGGGTTGTTAGAGGGAGGAAGAGGAACCAAGTGTTAATTGCTAAGTGCCGAGTTTTCTGGACATTGCGTGTTGAGCGAGAACTCAACGTGGCACTTAAATAATTCATTCTGTTTGGTAATCACATTCACAACCTTCCATTTTACAGTCCGACCATTAAAAACATATATGTCAAAGTTTTCAGTATTTTTTAAATATGTGTAACATATTTTTCAGATTTAAAACAAAATAATTTCGAAGAAGGTTCAGGAGATAGAATAAAATCATCACCAGTAAGAAGTAGAAGTCAACAGAATGTAAGTTAACTATATTTTATTAAATCAATATTAAATGGGCGATAAATATACTACACGAAAACAATTTGTCAATCGACACGATAGATAGATCGATAACAATTTGATAATCGGAACCACTAGTTCCTGAATTCAGAAGCGCGTTTAGAAAAATAAACTGTTCAGCTTCATTTTTTATTCTTTTTTAGCTTCACCTTGTATCCCGCACATAACTGGGCAGGCAGACATTAAGGCACCGAATTCTCGAGGTATTGCGTATTGAGTGGAGGGACTTAATAAAGAATAAATGAAAATATTTTTTTCTTTATTTCCCCGAGTAGAAATCGAACCCACAATCGTCGCGTTCACAGTCGTAGTATATACAATATTAAACATCGAAATAATCTTTGTTTGATGTAAATGTTAATTTATCTGACATTTGACAGGGCACAATATCACCGAGCACAGAAATATCTCGGTGTACGCTAGAAGTGCGCGGCATGACGTGCGCGTCGTGCGTGGCAGCCATTGAGAAACATTGTGCTAAGTTAAATGGTAATGTTTTTAGTTATTTGCTTCACGCTCTATCCCGCTCTATCCCGATATAACAGCACAAGCAGAGGGAACCAAAATTCAAAGTGTCTCCTCATCTCCAATTTAATAAGAGAAAAAAAAGAAGGAAATATAGTTAAAAAATTTCCTCGAGGGAAATTGAATCCACAATCGTCGTAATTCTTTCACAATGTCAGGATGGCTTCATTAAATATAATAATGATAGAAACAAAAGAATAACTATTTTTTTTTATAAAATTCCAGGTGTCCATTCAATAGTAATAGCACTTTTAGCTGCCAAGGCGGAAGTGAGATATGAACCCGCTAAGATATCAGCTATAGCGGTCGCCGAGTCGATTACCGAGTTGGGGTTTCCCGCTGAACTGATAAGTGACAGCGGCGCGCCGCGGGATTTGACAGTTTTGGTGAGGTTTTTTTTATTTATTTTGAATTATATAAGGATTTTTTTATCTGTGGTGATAGTGTTGGCAGTTATTTTTGTATTTATGAATCTGTCACTGCTTTTGTCGACACTATTACTGTAGTTTTCTTACTCTACATTTTTTTTTCTTTTTTCCAGATAAAAGGCATGACATGCGCCTCATGCGTGAACAAAATAGAGAAAACGGTACTTAAGTTGATCGGTGTTGTATCATGTTCCGTGGCGCTGACTACTTCAAAGTGAGTGAAAACTTTAAATTAAAATAAATTGTTAATCTATATAGAAATTTACTTAGGTGAGACAAGCAACGGCGTTATGTTCCGCCACTCTCTCAAACATCTCTGTCTCTTAAAAACAAATAACGTGTGTTAATTTCTATCAAATTTATTAATATATTGTGCGTATCCTAGACGCAGTGGGCAGAGGGAACCAAGTTCTAACACAGAAACACTAGGTTCTCTCTGTCTACGCTGCTACAGCGACATGTTAAGAAAAATAAATATCAGTAAAAATTAAAAAATCTTTACGTTAATTAAAAGCAACAACATTTTTTAAATTTAATTTCGCTTTTTTATTTACTTCCTTTTATTTTGTCTTCCTTCCGCCTTCGCCCGCGTGTTCAAATAGAAACAGCTACTCGTTGTGTGTGACGCTGACACTACTAACGTCATGTGATACAGCCTATACTATCGGCTCTATAGCCTTCCTCATTTAATGGATTATCCAACACAAAAAGTATTTTTCATTTTGAACCAGCAGTTCCTGAGATTATTGTGCTCAAACAAACTTTTAAACTTTATAATATTAATGTAGATGTTATTTCTTATTAAATTAGTATTTTTTTAATTACAGGGGTAAAGTGAAATATGATCCAGAAATTATAGGTGTAAGGAAAATATGTGATACTGTCAACGATTTGGGTTTCGAGGCGACGGTCGTCAGTTCGAATAATCGGGGGACAAGTAATTATTTAGAACATAAGTAAGTCTATAGAAATTATTTTTTTATAGTTATGATTTTATAAATCAGCGTCACTACGTTGCCTACGCTGTATCCCGCACACAACAGCGTAGGCAGAGGGAACCTAATGTTAAAACACTCTGTTCCCTACTTTCCGCCGAGTTCTGGAGGCATTGGGTGTTGTGTGGTGGAACTCAACTCCGCGCTTTGCCTCGACACCAGAGCGGAGAAATGGAAATATAAATTTTAAGTAAATGTTATATTTAAGTTATATGAAAATCAGAAAAAATATGTTAAAAACTGAAAATAAATACCCCAAAACTAGAGGTTGTCGCGGTACAGTGACTGCGTTGAGTTCCGCTCCTCATCACGCAAGGCCTCGAAAGTGAGGAACGGAGTGTCTTAACACAAGGTTCCTCTTGCCTACCTACCTAACCGGTGTGGAGCGTTTCTAATCGCATTAATTTTCAGAAGCACCTGTATTGCCGCCTCGATTTACTTTCCTGTTAAATTACCCGTTACCGTGATTTAGTACAATGTGGTTGTGGCGCAGGGCCGTTATTGCTGGAAAATCTAATGTTTTAATATTTTTACATAAAATTGTATGATATTCACTAAAACTTTGTACCATCTCTTCTATTTCTTCTATTTTTTCAAACAAAAGGGAGGAAATAAGGAAATGGCGTGGCGCGTTCCTCATCTCTCTCATTTTCGGAGCACCCTGTATGGCCGCCATGACGTACTTCATGGTGGTGATGGCGCACGGACACTCGCACAAGGACATGTGCTGTGTAGTGCCGGGACTCAGCTTGGAGAACCTGCTACTGTGGGCGTTAGCTACTCCTGTGCAGGTGGGTACTTGTGTAGTTATACATGATACTGATGTGCGATTTAGTTGTGCGGGCTGTAGAATTATGACATCGTCGTCGTGTAGTTAAGATGTGTTTGAGTTCATATTATTAATTCCAATTTCTGGTTATTGTTTTGTATATAAATTTAGATTTTTTTCCAAAATGACATGACATTGAGTTATTCTACTCAGCATGAGTGTTTTTTTATTTGGTGAAAAAGTGAACAATTGTATCAGACAACCATACAAAATATAGTAAATGCATGTAGATAAATTAATAAATTAGAAAAATATTTTTATTTTATATAATTACAAATACACATTTTTCAAATCCTCTATAACTAAATTTTATTAGAGCTTAAGATATGCACACTCAAATCAAGCTTGTTTGTTATTAACAATATTTATCTAATGGGTATTGGGGATCGTGACGCAGTGGAATAACGTTTCACTGTAAATGCCACGGTTGTGGGTTCGATACCCAATCGGAAACAAGACAATTCGTGGCGTTGAATTCTGATACTCACTCCACACGCAATGACTCGACAATTGTGCGATGCGTTAACATTAGGTTCTCTCTGCCTACCCTACTATATGCAAACCCAGGATTTATGAAGAATGAAGCTTTTCCTTTTTTTTTAAGTTCATTGTTTTATTTAAATTACAGTTTATAGGTGGGTGGCATTTCTACAAGCAAGCGTATAAAGCTCTTAAACATGGAACTTCCAACATGGACGTCTTGATATCAATGACTACCACTATTAGGTATACCATAGGATTATATTTTGTATTGAATATAGGCCGTCGTGGCGCAGTGACGCGTGCGACAGTAAACGTGACGGTTGTGGTTCGAATCCCAATCGGTGAAATGAAATATTTAATATTTGCTTTTCTTCGCCCTGGTAACAAAGCAAAGCGTGGCGTTGAGTTCCACGACTCAAACATGTAATGTGTCTTAACATAAGTTCCCTCTGCCTAGCCTGCTGTGAGCAGAATACAGCGTGGCGCTAAAAAACTCCCAATGCCTCGAGAATTTAGTAGAAACGAGAGTGGAAGTGTCTTAATGGGAACGAAGTATTTTAAAAGTAGGGTCCCAAGGTCTTCTGCCTCTCCTACTATGTGCGGGACTCAGCGTGAAAGCAATCCTATGTCTTTCTTTTATATATTTACTTATTACTATATTGTATACGTTTTCTAAAATGTTTTTTCCCCCTAATGTATTTTTAAAATTATTTCAGTTACGCCTACTCCCTAGCAGTGGTAATAGCGGCCATGGCATTACAAAAAGACACAAGTCCACTAACTTTCTTCGATACACCACCCATGTTACTTGTGTTCGTGTCTTTAGGACGATGGCTGGAGCATATCGCTAAGGTGAGTTTGGGGAATTAAAGGGGCTACCTGCTGCAAAACATATATGTGCAAGCTTTTTGCAATTTCCTAATATTATTAAACGCTCTTGTTCGAATTTTTTAGCTTCGTAAGCAGAACCTAGTGTCAAGACACTCCGTTCCTTACTTTCTGCCCAGTTGTCAAGGCATTGTGTTTTGACTGGCGAAAAACTGAATTAACGTATTTCTATTTGTCTTTTGAAGGGTAAAACTTCAGAAGCTCTCTCCAAGCTCTTATCCCTGAAGCCAACTGAAGCAGTCTTGGTGACCCTCGATTCTGAAGATCGGGAGGTGAGCGAGAAGAGCATACCAGTGGATATGGTTGAAAGGGGGGATGTTCTGAAGGTACTTTTGTTTTTATTTTCAGGTACCGTACAGTTGTCTTTATGAACTTTTGCGTATTGTTCGCTCGCGTTTAGGAAGAAAATAATCAAAAGTAAAAAAATAATAAATCTGCGCAACCAAACTACAGTTAATATAGCTTAATGTAGCTTTAACGTCCAGCTTCGCCACCAATGCCCGCCTGCCTGTGGGCAATTGGGAATAGCTACTCGTTGTATGACACATGACACATTCTAAGCGGAGGGAATGATAACTCTGACCGCAGGCACAGTGCGTCGAAACAATGAATGTGATGTAACCAATGCAACACCGGAAATGTTTTTTCAATTCGAATCAGTAGTTCCGAAGTTAAGTGCATTCAACTAAACAAATTTGTCTATTTTTGTATTAGTATAGATATAAATTGGAAAAAATATTAATATTTAATGTCATTATCATCATGTCAAAGTGTATAAAAATACTATTTACATGTAATTACATTTGAGGTTGTCACATTTTGGTTAAATATGACATGAAGGTCACCTCGGAACAGAGTATGACTGTAACCAGCCCAGTCCAGCCCAGTCCAGCCCAGTCTAACAGTCCAGCAGTCCGCCACTTAATAGATAATGATAATGTCTCGAAAAGTGACTTTCTACGTTCCAAACATACCGCCCCACAGCGCTGTAAAATATACGTCGCGTGGAAAAATTACCTTATAAAGAATGCTCATCATCGAATTTTATTATATTTTTTATTATAATGTTGATGTGATTTAGCATCAATTCCTCTGGCGTTATTTCCAAATTATTATACCCTATATTAGCGATAAAACATCGTTAAAATTGAGAAAATATATGTATATGTTTTTTTATGTGTATGATTTTTTATATTTTACATTATTTATCACTTTTAATATTTGTATGTAGTTCAAATATGGCTGGCTGGAGGGATTGATGATAAATCACATCAAGATTATAATAAAAAACAAAATAATAAAATTCAATTATGGGCAATCTTTAAAAGGTAAATTTCCCAAGCGATGTATATTTTATAGCGCTGCGTCTGGTGCATTGGAAACGAAGTGTCTTAACACTAGGTTCTCTCTGCCTACTCTTCTATATGCCGTATATAGTGTAAACCTTTTCTTATACACTAGGAGCAAAACTTCACACATTTCTTTTTAATTTATATTTTTTTATTTAAAACTAATTTTTCTTTTTTATTTTCATTCACACAGGTGGTCCCGGGAGCTAAAATCCCAGTGGACGGCAAAGTGATATCGGGACAAAGTACTTGTGACGAATCCCTTATTACTGGAGAATCCATGCCCGTTACTAAAAGTAAAGGTGAGAAATAGGTTTCTTTTAGATTATTGGAAAAATGTTTTTCTCGACTGCTGAGGAAGGCTTATGTTTTTCGCGCGTATCTTGTATGTATGTATGTATGTATGTATGTATGTAATGTTCTTTATTACCTTATATCTCTAGAACCGCTGAACGGACATACATAATTGAGGTATCGTTTTATTTATATTAGCAGCCCAAGTGTTCTTAGGTGACGTTAAAAAAAAACCATCATGGCGACTGTGGGACGCCATTGGACAAAAAAAATTGGTTTCGAATACCACAATATGGGTATCAAATTCAAGAGCTCAATACGAGGATTTCAAAAAGGTATAACATAATTATCATTACCATAATGAATCCTAACAAAAAAAGTGGAAAATAAAAAAATATTTATAAAAACAAAAACCCCGAATGCATAAAACTATTAGGAATAACAGTCGGGACCTATAAGTAATTCTTCAATCAATAAAATCTTTACCAGGAACCTCGCATAATTTAAAGAGGTCCCGACTGCTAATCCTAATAAACTATTGGGTTTCTTTATTTTCTATTTAGTTTTATGCAGGCGAAGTTTTTGTTTTTATATTTTTTTTTTATTATTATATACTAGCGGACCCGGACGCGGTTTCGGCTTGAACTATACGAATATATTTATGAAATTGTTTTCAGTTTTTAATAGGATTGGTAAGAAAATATAAGCCTAAATGATCATAACAATCCGACATAGAATAATAAGTAGAGAAAATTCTTATTTTTAGAAAAAAAAATAACTAATTTAAACGAACAAAAATAATAAGTAAACGTAACCAAAGTAAAATATTAATAAAAAAAACTAAACAAAACCAGCTACATTATCAATATTATCAAAGTAAAATAAATATTTAAAATTCGCTTAAAGATCGCTTCGTATTGCATTTTACTGATTTACCCGGGAAAAATCTTTTTACACGTTTTCCTTGCGCGCGTACATAGGTACTATATGAAATAACTAAACATTTCTACATTAAATTCGATAATTTTTGTGAGCAATATTAAATAAAATCCCAAAAAACTAAAACTACGATTTATTAAATGTAAACACCGGTATAGATAACCTAACTGAAATAACCGACCATTCTTTCCTTAATATTTAAATAATATTATACCGATGCCGCGTGGGGCCGAAACTTACTACTCGAATAAGCGAAGAACCAAAGAAAAATATAAATTAATAATAAACAGAAAATAACAGTAAATTGAAAATGTATAAAGATTGCAAAATCAAAGATATCTCCTTCAATATTTATTAGATTGATGTACAGTAAAATGTAATTTGATTGAATATTGATAATGAAATTATAGAAAATACATTAACAATAATCCAAAAAAATAACTAAATATATTAAAATGTTTACTGTGGCTCAACCTTCAGAGATAAATATACATCATCGTGGACTTTTTATAGATTTTTTAAAAGTTCCGTGGCGCGTGTGAGGAAGTTCCTACCGAAACCGCACAGTAGTGGATTGCCACGTATCCAGGTGGTGTGGATGATATTTTAGCTTATGACCTACTGTGCGGTTAGAAAATTCGGCGGTCACAGGCGGAACAGGTCAAACAGTTCTTCAGAACACTCCCCATGATAAATGCGATAAAGAACGCACAGCGAGGAGACGTCTTTACGCAAAGCCAAAGTATCAAGCCTTTCACAGATTATTGGGTCCCCAATGATTCGAATGGCTCTACATTGTATGCGATCAAATGGTTCAAGCTGATACTGGGGTGCACCAGCCCAGAGATGAAAACAGTACTCCATATGAGGCTGAACCTGGGCCCTGTATAGGGCCAAACGGTGTTTTGGCGTGAATCACCGTCTCGCTCTGTTGATGACCCCCAGTTTCTTTGAGGCCAACTTGGCCTTGCTTTCCAGATGATCGCGATACTGGCAGTTACTCGAAACATTAAGTATGTATATACTGATACTGAGCGCGGCTGTAAGGGGAGTGTTTTGAAAGACTGGCGATACGATAAATGGGATTTTTTTAGTGGTTAACGCGCAAACTTGTGACTTCAGGGGGTTGAACTGCACTAAGTTCCTTTCACCCCATGAGGAGACATTGTCGAGGGATGCGTCAACAGAAGACACAAGTTTATTTCGGCACTGTTCAGCGTTTTCCCGAGAAAGACTTGCTCGGCCGGAGTAAACAGCGTCCCCTGTGCTATCATCTGCATAGCAATGAATGCTAGAATCCTCTAACATGCCATTGATATGCAGAAGAAACAGCGTAGGGGACAGCACAGCCTTGGGAAAACCTTGACCTTTTCTTAAAACGACATAATTCCTTGTTGCTTAGCAACGGTTGTTATTAATATGGCAGAATAAATTATATATCAAATTGAAATGTATTTTAATATCTTAGTATATATCGAGACTTACAAATATGAGTAAAGAAAGTAACCTATGTTCATCTGAAGACCCTCGAGTATATCTATATGAGTATTTTATCACAATTGAATTAGCGGTTTAGCCCTGATTGCGTAAAGATTAGCCAGACAGACTTAAATACGAATTTATAATATAGGTATGGATACATTCAGATGTATGTATTATAGCACAGTTTGTTTAATTTCGCACAGACTCGCTAGTAATAGGCGGTAGTATAAACCAGCACGGCGCGCTGCTGATGCGCGCCACGCACACGGGCGAGGCGAGCACGCTGGCGCAGATCGTGCGCCTCGTGGAGGACGCGCAGAGCGGCAAGGCGCCCGTGCAGCGCCTCGCCGACACCGTGGCCGGGTGAGTTCATTACAAGTAACAAGCACATAAGAAGGTTAACCCATTAGTTTTAACTTGTTATTTATTAAATTGGCGTCTATTATATTTTTACATAAAATTTACAACAATCCTTTATTTTTCATGTGAGTATCCACACATTATATCTACATGTACATACATATAGACAGTTATGTTTACTTAAAAAACTTTCAGTCTATATTAATTATACAGGGTGGACCAATAGAGAGTTAACCTTTGAAATAGCTATAAAAATAAAACTAACTATTTTTGTAAACAAAAAATTATTCTGTAAGAAAGAACACATCTTAGGGTTTTATTTTTTAATATGACATCTTGTAAATGTGAACCATTATTATTCTTACACTCCTGTAACCGGAACTGGAAATTTTCAATTACCGCCAGACAAGTGCTCGTGGAAATGTTCTGCATCTCATTGCAAATGTTTTCTTTTAACTGTTCAATA
>DWLH01001145.1:0-14206 GCA_018249795.1 Heliconius telesiphe telesiphe
AATAAATAATTAGCTTTATGTATATTTTATGAATATCAAATATCAACATTGGTCATATTTTTTAGTTAGAAACAATCATAAATTCTTATAGAAGTTACGATAATGTCGTAAAAAAATCATATTAGAAATCATTAGAGTTGTCAATCAATTCTGCTTATTAAATCAATAATCATGTATTTTAAGCGGGCGAAGCCGTGGGTGGGCCGCTAGTATATATATATAACTTAGGTGGTTCGGTTATTTCTTTTGATAAAAATTATACAGTTATGTAGCGGGGGTGAAAAATAATATCTTGATAGACTACTAACAAGTAGTATAGATATTATTTTAAAAATAAATTTATACATATTTTTCTTATAGTATTTGTATTTCTCATATAAATGTATTTCAGTGAATTTTGCTATCAAAAATTATTCGTGCCAAAGTGATATATTTATATTATACCTTATCTTTTAAAAAATTCTATATTAGAGATAGTAACTCTGATCTTTCTGTAGGTGATAGTGATTACCGATAGCTATTAGTATACTTAGAGCCAGTTTCACCAGTTACGAATAAAGTTTTAGATAGTAATCTAATAATTAATACTAACTCACAGACGGAGGATGAAAATACAAAATAGATGTTTCTTATATTTTCAAGAATGATTTTCTCATTAATGAACGAAAATTGTACGTTCATTCGATTTGTTACATTTTTAAATTACTAATAAATATGTAAAAATGATATGCATATTGCTATTCGAGACCTTGGAAACCAAAAATTATAGTATAATAATATAATTATAATATATGGTTTGACAGATAAGGCTATCCGGGACTTTATCAGCCAACGGTGAAACTGGCTCTAAGTCTTATAAATATTATTACAAAGAAAAACAAAAAAAAATTGTACGTAACATTTATTACTATTATAGTGTGTACATTACATTAATATAAAACCATTAAAAATATATATAACGCTTATTCGGAGTGGTTTTCATTGACTGCAATACAGTCCTTTAAATGTTGATGCCAGCTAGCAATAGCAGCAAGCACTCTTTCTATGTGAAAATTCTTCACTCCCAATCGATTGGCTTGTTTTAGGGACTCAAAATTATCATAGCGTTAGTAGTAGTAGCATCATAGCGTAGTAAGCCTTATTCTCTAAAATTGACCTTAAATCATAAATCAGATTTTACCACCCTATTCTTTTTTAAATTATTAGTTAAGAAATAATCAATGCGTTTTTTATAGGGTGCAAGTTCTATGTCATCTTTTAAAACACGCGACGTGGATCTAGGTACAATCTTCATTTCCCGAGATAAAATCGGGTAGGATTTCTTCGAATTCCTTTCCTTGCTGCCTTTTTCGTGCGCACAATACATGGAAGGCCAGATCTTTCTTTGTCACACACAACCGATGAGGTTCCATTGTACCTATCAATAGACCGGTACACAAACTTTTAACTAATTAATACCAAGCGTATGGAGATTTAAAAATTGTATTTTGCTCCATAATTTACTCGTACATGTAATGCAATCACAGCGATTCAGTTATTTTTATCGCCCCCACTCCATTTTAATATCACCAGAAATATTACACAATATGTTGGCGTGAAAATAAGAAAACACAATGAAATGTCAATTGTGTTTTCTTATTATACGTCTACAAATGATAGATTCCAAATTCAAAACGAATATTTTGTTTATTTTTAATTTTAACAGTATTTATGGCCAGACTACATGTTTAGTAGGTTACTCAATAAATAAATGAATACAATTCAATATTTCAAGTATGTTTGGGAAGTACTACAGTATAAACAGTATATTATCAGCGTAAGCCTGTGAATATTAAATAAAATATTCAACTTCTTCCACGATCAAGGTGTTAAATTACTACACGTACGTGTGTTTAGCCTTATAAAGATATCGATTCTAACTTTGAATGAACTGATCTTAAATCTGAACTGAGATTAAATGTAAATACTGTTTTTATAATATCAAATATACGACCTGGAATTAATCAACTGGGATGTTGTTCGTAATGCTTCTACAATAGATGACAAAGTAAATATCTTCAACTCCATATCACTGACTTATTTGACGTACCTGCCCACTTAGACCCATTAAGCTCAAACACCTTCCGGCACCTTGGTTGACTACTAATATCAATATAAATGGACAAACGGAACAATGCTAAAACTAAATATAAACAATAACCCTACTCCAGGTAATTTGCTTAAATATAAAGTTTTACACAATATATGCAATATATTGATTCTAGCCCCCTAAAGTAACTATCCATCATTTCGTTAATAACAATAATAGTGAAAAGGTTTGCAGATTTTTGGACGCCGTAGGTATTAGTCAAGACCATAAATCCCAGTTGTAACTAATGTTGACTATTGGATTATGCTGCCACATACAATACACTCATTTCCCTATCCAATTTGATGCTTAATCTGGAAATTTTTAGCTTTACACCTGTGACTTGTAAGGAAATAAAGAAACATATAGCGGCAATTAGTTCAAATGCAATTGGTTGAGTCACCAAATCATTTGTAAAGCCCTTGATCTTATCTTATACATTCTTAGTCATATCCATAATTACTCTCTTCCTCTGGCTCTTTTACTTCCAGCTGACGAACCGCTTATGTAATCCCTATTCCTAAATTTTCTAATCCTACTTCCTATTCTCATTATCAACCTATATCAGTCCTACCTTTTTTTTTCAAAAGTTTTAGAACGCGTAATTTATGGTCAACTTTCATCTCATCTCTCCAAATGCTAAATCCTATGTCCTTTTCAAACAAGATCCCACCCCGGCCACAGTACAACTACTCCACTGAATAAAGTTTGTGACGACAATGAATGGACAATCAACAAATTAGTATAATCACCCTTATTGATTTCTCTAATCTTTTTAACACCGTACACTAAGATGTACTTCTTGTTGTCTTAAAATTTATAAATATCTCTCCCGGTGCTATTGACTCGTTCTCCTACTCCTAATTGAATTATTGCTAACAGTGCATGCGAATGAATGATAAATACTCGTCTTTCTCTTATAGAATAGGTTTCTCTTATAGATAGGGCGGCATTCTGTCTCCTCTTCTCTTTTCTATTTTTATTAACTCTATTACAAATTTTATTATCTTAACCTTTCATCTCTATGCCCACGACTTACAAATCTACTCAACTACACCTATATAGCTATTGCTGGGCTCAACACTGATCTTCAATCTGTCAGCAGAAGATTTCAATTATCAATAAATTCGGAAAAGTCCCAAAAAAAATATGTTTTTCAACACAAAAAATAATGTCTTTCTGTACTTTTCATCGGTAACTTACGTTTACTATTTTTATAAATGCTATTTATATTTCCTTTAGAAATGAAGAACATTTCGTACAGTACAAACATAATACAACACACTCAACGACATGATACAATTTAGTAAACTTCAGTAACACTTTTCAGAAAATCAAGGTTATTCGCCACCTGTGGGCCGTATGTTGTAGCTACGTAAATGAGTGCGAGCTTACCGCAGTGATGTTATATTTGAATTGCAAATGCAAATTAAGTCTTAACACTGCACAGCACGCCTATTCTAGGTCCCAGATTGACTGAATAACCCGTTACGAAGTCACAACCAGTGGAAATGTTTTAACTGTGGGGAAAAAAGTTAAATATCACTATCGTTACTGCAGTACTCATATTATAAAGCTTAATGAGCTTTTAGAATTGCAAGCTGCAATCTCCCGCGATAAGTTTATAATAAAAAAATATTTTTGTGTTGGGTAATCAATTAATCGAAAAAGCTGTAATATGTGACATTAATTGTTGCGATGTATCCCACAGAAATCTCATAACGGCATTTAGAAGCGCTTACAAGTATAAAAGTGGATAAAGATAAAAAACCAGTTGAGTCCGAGTCGCAATCGCGTATAGAGGGTTCCGTACCAATTTCTGCATTGTAGGTCAACGAGAAGTACAAATTATAAAAGTTTGCAGTAGCAGTGGTGTATTTTGTATTAAGTAAGTAAGTGGTTTAGGTTTTGATAACGTGGTAAATTTTATACAAAATATAGCAAAAACGATGCTTAAACGCTCGTATCTTTTGATTGCGTTGATTTAGATTGCTATTCTTCTATGCTTGAAAACACCGTAGACCTAAATATTTGATATTAATATCGGCTTGATACCTCTAGGCGATCTTAAAATAAATTATCTAGACAGAGGAACGACAAAGTGATGAGGGATTCCATTTTGTCCTTTTGATTTAAATATATATAATAATAGGCTTACGGTGTGCGTGAATATGTCATTTAAATAATTTCGAAATAAAAACGATCTACATATAAATAATTTAGTACAACAACTAAAAACATAATATAAGTTCTCAATTAGACTGGAATTGACTTGGAATTTCAGTAAGTGTGATGATAGTGCCTTCAAACCTCGCTTATTAGAATATTCGTAATTAAAATATTTTCGTTAATCCAGTATGACCTAAAATCGAATTTGCCATCCTAACTCCAGAACCTGTACTATCACTCTAATATGGAATGAATGCTAATATATAAAGCAAATAAAGGATGTAAGAAAAAGTAAATTGTGTAGTATTCTTCTCAAAAGTTTATAGCTATATTATTGACGGCCTCGGCAACAGGTTTTGAAAATCTTTGTCTTTTTCTCCGTCTGTCCGTTTCTCTAGCTTATAAAATTAACTTTGGAAACTCTAAATCTCTAATATTTGCTAAGTAAATGTAATTAAACGTATATAAATGTGGTAATTTGAAATATAAATGAGTTACAAAAAAAGATCAGAAATTTATTATGAACTGAAAAAGCCTACACACTGAAGCGTTGATTAAAATACATCCAAAACAAAATGTTTGTAGGTGTAATTTAGAGGCCTTGGTACTTTTTTAATCTTCATACGTTTCCCATAATTAAATTTATGTATATTTGCTCCGGATGTAAAGTGAATCTAGCGCCACAGTATGCTATTTTATTATATCTGTATAGACAAATAATAATATAAATACTCCACATTCCTAATTTTTTTAATCGGTCTGATACTTGCAAGATATGCTACGATAGCTTATAAGGCTACTATTTTATATATATATATATATATATATATATATATATATATATATATATATATATATATATATATATGTGTATATATATTTATTTTATTATTCTAATAAATATATATATAAAGATTTCTGTATATTATTTTTTTAAAAATAAATAACAATATCAGGAAAATTTCATTCACATTTATCAAGAACATCAAATAAATCTTCAATGCAGAAATAATTTGACTGCGTGAATCTCAGTTTTAACGGGCCATCCGAAAATGTACTAGGTAATAAATAATATAGTGTATGTGTTTAAATTTAACGCGTCCGCTCGCGGTGGAAAGTTGATTCAGGCGATTCGGCAACTACAGTGGCATCCCGCGACCGTCTTGTGACGCCGCGCCGGACTCATCGAACATCAGACTAGAGCAATAGCACGCCCTACTTTCATTTTCGTCGCGTATAAAGTATGTGTTTTTAGTGATTTTCTACTGATATCTTATATAAGTGATTAATGTTCCATTTATTACAGATTTGGAGTTAAATTTAATTAAACGTATATATATTTACAGAACATGTTATGTGGCCTTTTACATAATAAATGTGATAGTGATAATAATAGAAATGTGCAAATATAATTTAGTAATATAAATTTATTGCGCAAAACATAAATATTAAAGCTGTCAGGGCATTCGGTAACTATATTTTCTTTAGTATAGAAACTAGGCAGAGCAACTTCGGAATAAGTTTCGAGTTTGTTCGATTCGAAACGATCAAAGGACCTTTAGAGAGAATCCGTAAATTAGCTTGAACATTTCTTTTTACATTATATACTTTTACTATTTCATGTACTATTTATAACTACATTCATCTTGATCTAATTATAATAAATATTTTATTTACAAAGTGGTGACAAATTATTAATATTATTATACAATTTTTTATTATTATATAATTATTTAGTATTTTTAAATAGTAAATATTGTAACAAATCAATAGTATTTACGTGTAATTATTAATAAAAACTTTTATATATTTCTACGTATATTACCTGTACACATTAATTTAACATATTAATTTACCACATTTAACATTATTAATTTAACATTGAACTTCAAAATTAATGGATTCGATACAGTTATATATCTATATGTATTCTATCGTCTTGGCACAATAGCCATCTTAAATTTGAGTTAAAGATGAATTATGTAAATAATTAAATACATTAGCCAATAGCGTTAAATCTATTTTAGAATGCATCGAGTAGGATTAATGGATAACGTGAACCCGTTCCGTCTCACGCTTCACGCACACGCTTTACACAATTAGATAAGATGTTTTAAGCTACGTAAAGTAAGACCCTCGCGTTAAAAACTCGGTATAAATTATTCGGGCGGTCGTTTAGGTTCTTGCAAAATTTAGCTTTACAATACGCCATATACGTCCCAAAACAGTAGTATAAAACAAATTAAAATTAAATTAAAATAAATCAGCTTCACGCTGTATCCCGCACACAACAGGGTAGACAGAGGGAACCTAGTGTTAAGGCACTCCATTGCCCACTTTCCGCCGAAATCTGGAGGCATTACGTGTTGAATAACGGAACTCAACGCTGCGCTTAGCCACGACACCAGAGCGAAAAAATGAAAACATAAATTTAAATAAATATTTCATGTCCTCGAGTGGGGATCGAACCCACGACCAGTCGATTTTGCAGTCACACTTTGTGCCTCTGCGCCACGACTGGCCTCTAGTATAAGAAAATATTTTTATAAAAGCAAATATATTTCAATTTCGTAACTGATCACCTTTATTTCGTAATATACGCATTCTATTCACTGTTATCTTAATAACTTCTGCTATAAAAATAAGTAATATTTAAAAGAAATAATGTGAAAATAAATAATAGAAATATAACGTATTAAAAAAACGAATATATTTTTTTATTCAATTTGATTTCAGTTACATTAATTAAGATTCTTGTTTCATAAAAGTAACTTTAATTTACAATATATCATTCGTTCCTCACTCCAACGTGTTTGTTCTTTATATGAAAAATATTTTTGTTTAGAGAACCTTGCCAGAATCCAATAGTAAAAACTGCATAAATCGGTTTAACGGACTCACACAAACAGACAAACTGACGAACGGACGAACAGACAAACGGAGAAAAAAAATTAAAATATTTTCTTGGGTTCTATTACATTAATAAAAAAAATATTTGTAAAAACAAAAACCCCGACTGCGTAAAACTAAAAAGAAAATAAACAAGCCCAATAGTTTATTAGGATTAACAGTCGGGACCTTTTTAAATTATGCGAGGTTCCTGGTAAAGATTTTATTGATTGAAGAATTACTCATAGGTCCCGACTGATAATCCTAATAAACTATTGGGCTTGTTTATTTTCTTTTTAGTTTTACGCAGTCGGGGTTTTTGTTTTTACAATTTTATCTTTTATTTTTCATTTTTTTGTCATCATGATATACCTTTTTGAAATTCTGAAATTGAGCTCTTGAATTTGATACCCATATTGTAGTATTCGAAACGAAACATTTTTTTTTCAATAAGTCCAATGGCGTACGTTGTGGTACGCTACGCTATGATTTTTTTTTAACGTCACCTATCTAAGAACACTTGGGCTGCTAATACAAATGTAACGATACCTAAAATGTGTAAATCCGTCCAACGGTTCTAGAGATATGAGGTAATAAAGAATATTACATACATAGAAGATACGCGCGAAAAACATAACCCTACCTTAGCAGTCGGGAATAAAGGTCCCCAATAACATTTTTTCCTATATATCCTCCAAGTATAGACACCGATCCTTTACTATTTCATTATAGGTAAAAATAAAAATGAGGCCCGTCGCAGCGGCACAAAGTGTGACAGTAAAACCGACTGGTTGTGGGTTCGATCCCCACTTGGGGAGATGAAATATTTACTTAAATTTATATTTCAATTTCTTCGCTCTGGTGTCGAGGCAAAGCGCGGCGTTGAATTCTGCCACGCAATGCCTCCAGAATTCGGAAGTAAGTAGGGAACGGAGTGTCTTACACTAGGTTCCCTCTGCCTACCCTGCTGTGTGCGGGATACAGCGTGAAGCTGGCTTATTTATAAAAGATGTCATTATCAATAAACATACACCTAATAATTCTTAAAAAATGTTAAAATACCTTCCAATTCTGACTATATTTCTGGTTATTCATGTACCTAATAATTCTTAAAGAATGTTAAAATACCTTCCAATTCTAACTATATTTCTGGTTATTAACATCATTTAAACACTGAAATAAATCTCCATGGAAATATTTGTGTCAATCGAAGCAGATAAAAATGTTTGAAAATAAACTTATATTTGAGTAAGCAATTATGAAGGGCGGAAAATTATGATGAAGGATGTCAATCAAATGCTGTTGGATACATCTAAATAGATATGTTTTAAACAGATTTTTTTTTCAGCAGGGTAGGCAGAGGGAGCTAGCGCTAAGATGTTCCGTTCCCCATTTTCCGCCGAATTAAATATTTTGGTTCCCCCGAGTGTGATTCGAACACACAACCGTTGCGTTTACAGTCGCAAAATTGTGCCGCTGTCCCACGACGGCCTTTTTAAATATAATATCTTTTTTATGATTTTTTTAATACCTATTTATTAAATCTAAAAGTAAATTACAAACACTCATTTTAAATGAAACTGTCAAAGAACTTATTACAAAAACTCGTCTAAAAGATACATAGATAAGGCATATATCTTTTTGACTTTTACGTCTAAAATATAAATCTATACTTATAATAAAAACGCATTAATTTTTTTTGTCTGTTTGTCTGTGTGTTTGTTATCGCTAATCTCAGAATCGGCTTTACCAATTTAAATGCGATTCTCACTATTGGATTTTGGCAAGCTTCGTTAACATATAGAGTTTATTTTAATACAATCGATTCGTAAATAAAAAAAGTTTTATTAATTTAAATTACTTAGTTCGACTAATTTGCTAATTGCTATAACACTTATTTTATACAATTATTTTACTGAATTGTCTGAATCTTTAGCTTTCAATATGTATGATGATAAAATACTACGAGATTTCATGATTTAGGATCTGGATCGGAGTTTATGCGGGTAAAACTGCACTTGCCGTGCGCGTACTTACCGTCTACCAAAATACCGTATAGTTAAATATTTTTCTTTAAATACAACAAATTTTGGAAGTGAAATCATATAAATACCCAAAAGACTTAAATTACTTAGTGAGGCAGTCATGGGGCAGTGGCACAAACGTGTGAGTTTAAACACGACATTTGTGGATTCAACCCCCACTCAGGGAAATTAATTATAATTTATTAACATTTTAAGGCCCTTCGTGACGCAGGGGCACAAAGTGTAACTGTAAAATCGACTGGTTGTGGGTTCTACCCCCATTCGAGGAAATGAATATTTATTAACATTTATATTATCATATCTTCGCTACCTAGACAGATGTGAAATAACTAAACCTTTTCTGTTAAATACGAAAATCAAATCAACTCCCAAAACACTTAAATTACAATTTATTTAATTCATAACCAAACTAAAATTATTCATCCATTTTTAGGGTTTTGCAACTCAAAAGGAAAAAAACGGAATCCTTATAGGATATTTTTTTGTGTTTGTCCGTCTATCAGGACCATTTTACTTGAGATCGTGTTGAGGTATCAATCTGAAATTAATATCAGATATTCAGGTTAACATTTCTTTGGAGCACATAAATTAAGCTTCTAATACAACGCAGTCAAAAGATATGAGCATTGTATGTATCGTTTTTGCTTCATTTTATATGAAATTTGATAAGTAATTAAAACCTACCACTACTACTTCCCGTAGACCTACAGTTATGAAATTTAGGATGAAGTAAGATCTTTCAATACAAATAAAGGAAAAATCCGAAAAGTAAATAAAATCATTACTTGTATTTGTAGTTAATTTCATACAATATAAGCCCGCAAACTAAAGTTTGTTAACTTTTCCCAATCACAATCCTGAAATTGATACAGAAGCCTCGGTGGGCGAGTTCGACTCACGCTTGGCCGGTTTTTTCTTAAATACTCTTAAATAAACATTCCTATATTTCAAGTGGGCGTAGCCGCACGGGTGCCGCTAGTAAGTAAATGTAAATCTTATTTTTTGGAAAAATCTAAATAAAACAATAAACTTGTTAAAATTTTCCGACCAAACTGTTATTGTCAAAATGACATTTTTATCCTCGAACTCAACACAATCTATGAAAAAAATTACATTCATAACGAAAGTCTTTAGAGAAATACAATCAACAAAAATCTAATTGTTTGCAATGTTTGCAAAAGTTCTTTTTGCAAAGAATAATTGAAACAATTAACAAAAGCTGAAAAGTTATACATTAGTATTCGTTGAGTAAACTGAAACCATACTATATTTTCACTTTCTTTAGATATTATATTTTTTTAAATAAATGTTTAAATTAATCTAAACAACAATTACCATACATATAATTGTGATTATTAGACAGGAATTAAGTGAGGTTTTATGTTTAATAATTAAATGAATATACCTACAATTAGACCTTTGCAAAAAAAGTTTGATAAAAAATTGTTACATTCTATGTTATAGGACTGATATCATCAAATAAAATATGTTAATTTTGGCACGCTTTTCAAAATTATTCTCTATGCAAGTCTGCTTCTGCTTTATCAGATTTAATACATATTTGTTCAACATTTCTAATATTTTGTACCTATTACATAGTCATCGTCTAAATTTGCGTATTATTCCATTTGTTTTGTGTGACTTACAATTTTTTATCAATATGAAACCCAGAATATCGTCTATGTGGAATCACTGACGGAAATGCTACAATACGAAAAACATTACATGATACAAAATTTTATTACACATTTTTTTTTTTTTATTCTTTTTATTTTATTTTCCAACAAACGAAGCAAGCAAACAGCAAACCATTTTTGGTATATATAATAGCTTCCATAGTGATCGTAGGGAAATACTAAAAGAGTATATGTTGAAGTTTGGAATGGGAAGAAATATGATTTCAAGTTTTATAGTCCACGTTAATGAAGTTGTGGACTATAATGCGTGGTTTGGTTGGCTCGTCATCACATGGTTTCATATTTGTAAATTTCGCCACAGATTAGGAGTGTACTTAGATTGTCTAATAAAATTAGTAAGAGAGATCATATTTAAAGTAAAAATTTCGCAGCCATAACATACAGATGCTACTTCTATTTGCCAACAGCTGTCATTGAAACTCTCACTCAAAATACTCCTCCTATTTATTATATAGATCGAATTCACAACCATTATATCAAACGCTGATCACTGGGCAACTAGGTCAATTTTCTTAATTATTTTTACTAATGGGTAATTTCATTATTTCTTACAATTTAGCTGGAAGATTACAGTTTTGCATTATTCTATTCCAGTACTTAATTATTATAGGGCAATGGAAAAAATATTTATTATCTTCTAGAAGTTTTATTTAGATGGAATTTTATTATATCTCGTAGTTTAGTTGGTTTACTGTGTGTTCTACATCAAGTGTTACAGTCTCCGCAATCTAACATAGCCTCGACGCTGACCAGGACTAATAGCTATAAAACAAAAAAAATATTTGAATATGTCTAGCAGTTCCGGTTTTTCTCTCATCACTCAAAATGTTTCTTTTTTTGTAAAAAATATTTAATGTATAAACACATATTATAGATATAGATTATTTGTTATTCAAACGATGTAATGAAAGACCAAAAAAATTGTAAATGCGAATGTCAGACAGATTCAATCCAAAGAAAACATCCGCTTTATTTTCCACGTCAATATTTATTAGGCAACTCCCAATATTGACTCGGAGACTCGTGGAAATTATTATATCATTTACAAAAGTGACGGCATTCGCGGGATGTCCATTAAAAATATATATTAATGCTTCGAGATGGAGTTTCGGGTCGTTCGGACGTTCGTTGTATAAAAATAAACATACGTTAGCTGCGGTCAAAACGGTCCGCGACATTTATACCGAGTGCATTTTCTATTTGCGTAGGAGACGTGGCGCTGAAGCACAAAGTGTGACAGTAAACGCGACTGGTTGTGGATTCGATCCACACTCGAGGAAATTAAATATTTATTTAAATTTATATTTTCATTTCTTGGCTCTGGTATCGACGCAAAACGAGGAGTTGTGTTTCTCCATTCAACACGCAATGCCTACAAAATACGGCGGAAAGTGGGGAACAGAGTGTCTTAGCACTATGATCCCTCCTATACTAGCCTAAACTATACCCTGCTGTGTGCGGGAAACAGCGTGAAGCTGTTTTATTATTATTATATCACCACGTCATCTAAGCACAATATCAATTTTTATAAATTATGAACGCACAGTCGGAATTTACTTTCCAAATACATTTACTGTGTATTGTAGACATTGCTATTTGAGCTAGTCCCGGCAAATATACATACTTTATTTTTTTTTTAATGTCACGGATAAACGTAAAAAAGTATTAATAGTACTTTTTTCACTTTTTTTTTACTTTACTGTAACAGGACGAAGTTATCAATTCGACTGTATTTTTTTGTTTGTTATTTCAGAACTTTTGATTGAGTGAACCGATTTTGATGATTCTTTTTTATTTGAAAGCTAGTGCGCCCCACGTGGTCCCATTTTTATTTGGTTTATTTCTGACAATGGTATCTATTATATATCAATGGTATCTATTATATGAGATCAAGTTGAAATTGAAGAAGTAATTTTTACTTGTTGAAAATTATAATTATGTTATTTTTACTCTTAAAATTGCTTTATAGTTCATGATGATAACTATCCCATAAGTTGTATTAGCTTTGAACTATTACCATGCTAAAATTCATTTACTACCATCCAGTAGTTATCGGTATTTTAAGTAATAAGCATTTTTCAGTTTTTTTTTTTTAAGGATACTATAAAGAAAACTGGGATTAAGCCCCAAAAAAAACCTCCAGACCCTAGTCTATTATTATACAAAAAAAACATTAATTTCTGTCCGGTAATTTATGCGTAACAAACAAACTGACAGACAGACAGACAAGAATTCTGCTGAGTGGTTTTTTAGCATCATTAATCGATATGTTAACCGACCTAATTTTATTTTATATCTTTCATGTACAGAAACAACTTTTCTATCCTTTTATTATATACTAGCGGCTCGCCTACGGCTTCGCCCGCTTTACTACATGGTTATTTATTTAATAAACAGAATTGACTGACAATTATAATTACTTCTAATATGATTTTTTATTACTTTTTTACTACATTATCGTAATTTCTATAAGAATTTTTGATTGTTTTGAATTAAAAAATACGACCATTGTTGATATTTGATATTTATAAAATATACATAAAGCTAATTATTTATTACACGTATATATTTTTGTAACATTATGTTCTTTTTACCTATGTAACAGTCATATAACCAAGACATTTCGAATGTTATTCTTTAGCCAGGAATCTTACCAGCGTGATTGCTATATAACATTCGCAGGCAAACTAATACCTTGAGTTCATTCAAATGACGATAACTTTTTTTTCAATGAACCGATTTTGATAAACCAAACTTTAGTAGTTAAGTTAAGTTAAAATAAAGCAATTGGTGAAACTTTTATGTAAATCGGTTCAGTACTTTCAGAAAAAAATGTGGACATAGATATCGACTGACGACGAACGGACGGCGAACAGACAGACAGACAAGAAATTAAAAAAAAATATTTTTGCTTTCTATTATTCTTTTTAAGTGTCCCTCTATCCATTTCAGTCAAAATTACTAAATGTGCAGATAAAATATATATATATATATATACCATACCTATATTATAAATTCGAAAGTAACTCTGTCTGTCTGTCTGTCTGTCTGTCTGTCTGTCTTTTACGCAATCAGGGCGAAACCGGTAATTCAATTGTAATAAAATACTTATATAGAGATACTTGAGGGTCTTCGGATGAACATAGGCTACTTTTTTTCTCATATTTGTAATATTCTCGATATATACTAAGATATTAAAATACGTTTTAATTTGACATGTAATTTATTCTGCCATATTAATAACAACCGTCACTAAGCAACCGTTGCTAGGCAACAAG
>DWLH01001146.1:0-14201 GCA_018249795.1 Heliconius telesiphe telesiphe
ATAAGCTGTCTAAGCTGGCAATATACGAGCATTAGCTAATACCAGCTGGTGTTAGCTTGGCTTAGATTTTGTATACTTTATTCAGCGGTCGAATAGTTGGAGTGAAACTATTTCCGGGATATTTTAGCGTTAATAATGAGGGAATATACCATTCTGGCACAGTTGCGAAATATTTAACTACATGCGATGGGTTTGTATTTGAAATCTTAAAAATATTTTGTTTTTGGATTGTAACAGATTATTACAATTTTGTATTTAATCTTAGTTTTACCCAATATATGCATAAAGTAGGATACGCAGAGCTAACTTGGGAGCATGGTGATAAGACTCTTGCGTTCTCCTCTTCCCGCCGAATTCTTAAGGCAATGCGTTTTGAGGCGTTGCTCAACTCGACGCCGCGCCTTGCCTAGTCACCTGAGTAATAAAATGAAAATATTAAACAATTTATTCTCCGAGTAGGAATCGAACCCACAAACGTCACGTTTACAGTCACACCTTGTGCTCCTGTACGACAGCCTTCAATATTTAGTATAAAATAATGGTATTAACCTACCCATATTTCCCCATCGACACAAAAAGAGCTTTAAAACTAAACAAACAACTATCAAAGAACTGATTATGTTCAAACAACTAAACAATTTTTCTTGAATCATGGCTAATATGACTCTCCATTATGGATTAAGTCACCTCTCAAACAAAATAAACATGTTTATTTTTACTTATATCTAGAAGCTTAGACTTGAAAACATCTTCACGCTGTATCAGCGTGAAGGCAGAGCAGCGATTAGGCAGAGGGAAATTGGTGTTAAGTTTGTTTTAATTTACATTTCTTGTTCCACATTTACAAAGGTTTAATCGACTTCCTCATAACCACAAATGGTTGCCTTCAACAGTATTTAAGTAACCGCACCAAGTTTCAGTTCAGTCTTAATTAAGTAGAGGTGGAGTGGGTAAAGTTGGATTCACACTCGCGTCGCCGCAGCACGTGTAATATGTAATGTATGTTAATTTGAGTTTTAACATTTTAAAAATACCGTAAGGGCTCAAAGAAATTATTAATTTAATATTTTTTTATTGATATAGTGTAATTCCATACTTAGGAAAGAAAAATAGTTCTCTAGAAAAAAATTAAAATTTTTGGCCGGTCGTGGCGCAGGGGCACAAGTGTGTGACTGTAAACGCGGCTGGTTGTGGATTCAATCCCCAATAGAGGAAATAAAATATTTATTTAAATTTATATTTTCAATTCCACCACGCAATCTGCTTCCTCCTCCTCCTCCTCAAAACGACTTCAGAATTCGGCGGAAAGTAAGGAACGGAATGTCATAACACTAAAGTTCCCTCTCCCTACCCTGCTGTGTGCGTGAAGCTGATTTATATAAAAATTTTAACTTAGCAGGATTTTAAAGGATATTAATTGACTCTCTTGGAAACCGTCTAAATGTTTGTTACAGTAGTGGTTTGAATATGGGAATAATAAGACGAGCAGTCCTAATTATTATATTCAATTACACGTCGTTCAGCGAATAGTTCATTTATATGTTCTGATAGTGAGATCAGTTGTCAGTCAGTGAGTTGCTTTTATATGTCAAATTTCTACAATATATAAAGTAAATGTATTGATTCATTTATTATTTTCAAATCAATGTGTCATTAATTATTAGCTATAATTGCATTGAGAATAACGTATTGTTTAGATGTTTTAAAATAAAAGATATGCAATATTAAATTGAATAATTCTATACAGTGTTGCTAGTTTCTATTTAACAGTACTTTTTATATGTTACACTTATAAAATATATAAAGTGAAAGAATCTACTCAATTTACAAATTAAAGTGTCATTACTGTTATGTATAATTAAATTGATAATAATATACTCTTTTAATAATAAATTTTAATAATATACTGCAGAAAGTGGGGAACGGAGTGTCTTAACACTAGGTTTCCTCTGTCTACCCTGCTAAGTGCGGACACAGCGAAGCTGATTTATAGTCTTTTATTGAACTAAAATTAGTATACGATGATAAATAGAAATATTCCATATAGTATTGCCAGTCCTGAAATAACTAAGTAACATAAAATTTTACGAAAATGTAACATAAAATTTTAATAACTTTCTCATTAAAAATCTTCATTGCGTTGCAAACTAACATTATAAATATATCAAAACACGAACATAATCCAGTGTGTTAATTAAATAACTCTGTGGTTTAAGCGGGCGAAGCCGCGAGCGGGTCACTAGTATTATTTAAAGTTGTAGCGAAGTAGGCTAAAGTGTGGTTGTCGGTTCGATTTCCATTAATTGAAATTTATTATTTTAATTGTCCCCCCCTGAAAAAACAAATTGCAGCGTTCAGTTCCGATAGTCAACGTGCAATAAATTGAATTCGGACAGAAAGCAGAAAATGGAGTGTCTTGACACTAGATTTGACACTAGACCTTTGCCAATCTAGCTATGAGGAAAAATGTAGCTGTGCACCATGTACACATTCCACAACTTTTCGAGAAACCGCATATAAACTTACGGAACTTATTGAGCATATCAAATACAACATATACTATGACATATCTTAAGTAAATGTAAGTATGTGCATTTGTTTAGATGTGTAAACGAATGAACTAAACTTTAGCCCCCATGTGCCTATCCTGCTATATACGGGAAACAGGGTGACGCTAAAAACAAGACAAAAAAAAGGATTATCTGACCCTGCATTGTACGTAACCATTGTAAATATACATAAGTCGTGTTCAAATAGTTACTAGGTATAGTAAAATTCCTCTCGAGTATTCTCGTTCGTTTATATTCAATTGGATTTATACATGCATTGGAGTATTTATCGCCGTGTGATCCCGGTATAGCATAGGATCACCCTGGTACTGTTGGTGTCTTAAGAGGCAACTAAAATACGTGTGGTAGAGTCACGTCGCTACCAATGGCGACACGCATGGGCAGACTCGACCGGTTCATTACCACCCCCGGTATTTAAAACCGGCGTGAAGTAGTGGCTTTTTACCACTGCGTTTCTCACTAGGTAATGCCGGGCTCGGGCTCCCAACCCCTGGAATCATATAGCGCCACTCAAAGAGAAACGTCTCCAGGAAGGTCCACCACCAGCATCTCCGGTGTTGGAAAATCCCACCCTGAGTCTTTAAACTCGCCCTTCGAATTCTGGGGAATTTATTTAAATTTACATTTCCATTTCTTCGCTCTGGTGTCAAGGCAAAGAACGACAATGAGTTCCGCCACTCAACACGCAATGCCTTCAAAACTCGGCGGAAAGTGGGGAACGCAGTGTCTTAACACTAAGTTCTCTCTGCCTAACCTGCTGTGTGTGGGATACAGCGTGAAGCTGAGGTCGTGATACTTGGCGACTTTAATGCGCACAATGCCAGTAGGCTTGGACTACGCGGGGAGGGCTGTATTCGAACTTGCTATGGCGAACGGACTGTCCCAATTGGTTGAGTCGCCTACGCGACTCCTGGACGTGGATAACCACAATGTCTCCTTATTGGACCTTCTGCTGACTTCACACCTGGAACAGTGCCAGGTTGTTGTCGACGCCCCTTTGAGATCTTCAGACCACTGCCTGGTACGGAGTGTCGTGCCCATTAAGCGCGGCAGTTGCAGAACACCCGGAACTCGTCGCGTCTGGCACTACAAGTCAGCAGATTGGGATGGGATGTGTACATTTTACTCATCTTATCCCTAGGGGCCGATTTGCTTCTCTTCTCACTATTCTAGTACCTGTGCCGCTGCTGTTGCCGACGTGGTTCTGCAGGGCATAGAACTATTTATTCCTAACACTGTAGTGCCCATCGGTGGCAAATCACGGTCTTGGTTTGATACGCCTTGCAATCTTGCTGTTTTTAGCAAACGGCATATCAAATCTGGACTGAGGCACTTGTTACTAAGGATACGAAGATGAAAACCTTAAAGAGGAAGTATAACCGAGCCTCTAGGTATTTTAAGAGGCAAATTGCCATAGCAAAGTCCGAGCATATCGCTAAAATCGATGAGAAGCTTGAGAGTTACCCGTCTGGAACTCATGAGTTTTGGGCCCTCTCAAAGGCTGCAATTTTAGCCAGCCTTTGCGTAACAAATTATATATACTTAGGACAGATAGTTGCTTTTAAAAATCAAACGGACATAGAAATAGATAGAAGAGTTAAATGTGCTTGAAAAAGATATTGGTCCTTAAAACAAATATTCAAAAGTTGTAGTTTTCCTATGCCGTCTAAGAAAAAAGTATTCGAACTGTGCATCTTTCCATGTCTCACATACGGTTGCCAAACTTGAGCTTTATCGCGGAAAAATTTAATAAAACTAAGAACATGTATGTCAAAGAGGAATGGAACGAAGTATGTTGGGAGTTACATTGAGAGACCATAATAGAGCAGAAAACATTAGATCAATAACGAAGGTGGAGGATATAATAAGAAAAGTTAAACAGCTGAAATGGAGATGGACAGGACACACGACGAGGGACAGCACCATAAAATAGACTAAATTAATTACCGAATGGCAACCACGAGATGGTAAAAGAAGAAGGGGAAGACAAGTCAAAAGGTGGATGGATGATATTAAAATTATTAGAGGGAATATCTAGTCAAGAAAAGCTAATAATAGAGAAGATTGGAAAAAGCTGGAAGAAGCCTATGTGGCAAATGACACGCTGTTTATTAAGTCTGGACTACTCCTTTTCACTATGTATTATGTAATTATGTAGAATGTAGATTCTAAATAATTACATAATACATAGTGAAATGGTTACTGACTTAGGTTAAATAAAGCCTAATAAAATTAGCAATAAAGGCTTATAAAAAAAAAAATTGTCAAGTCGTTACTTTTTAAACATAGTTAGTCTGTTTTGTTTAAAATCTTAAATTAAACTTGTTGTTTTAGCTTAACAAGCATGCTTGTAGCAGAAATGACTCTCAGTTTCCCATGCTCTGCCTCAGAGACATTGCGTGTTGAGTGGTGGAATTGAACACTACTCTTCGTACTCTCTAACAAGGAAATGAAAATAATTCACTTCCCCGAGTGGGAATCGAACCTACAATCGTTCTGTTTTCACATAGGTGCTGTGCCGCTGCACCACAATAAATTGAAAAAAAATACACATGTCAAAAAAATTTAAGTGACCCCAATAAAGGCTTAAAATACAAATGAGGAAAATAGACAGTACAAGATCTCACCATCTCACCTATAGTTTTATAATCTGGTAGAAGTTGGATTAAAATAATATTATCTTAACAGGAACTTACCTTATCATCCTATCCTATTTGCGTTCCTCTCAGGTCTATATAATGAAAGGCTTGACTCAATTATTGCTTTTTTTTACATATATGTATGTGTAAGATCTCTATCAAGAGGTCCTCGTGGCCCAGCGGTACAGTAAATCTGACTGTAAATACGATGGCTATGGTTTCGATACCTTCCGTAAGGCTAACTTACGGTGTGGTGTTTCTAAACAATGTATTATTTTATTTATATTGCGATATTCATCATAATTTATTACATGCATTCTCCTTAATTTTTCATTATTTACTCTACAATAAAATAAACTCATCTAAAAGAATAGAATAATCTATTTTTTTTTCTAAAATTATGTAGAATCCAGACGAATCATCAATGTCCAATACAAATAAACTTGTAAAATCATAACAAAGCGAGCAAATGAACATAAACCGTAGCTCATTGCGCCGTACACCGGTCGCTATAAATTCCGACAACGTCACGACTCCCGGTGAACACTATATCTCATTCAACGCCTTTCAACACTTACTCAATAATGGTTTAAGATCATGTAAGAATATGGAAAAAAGTTTTTTATTTAACCAGCATTTCCCCTTACTTTTTTACTTTGAAACAGACGCATCAAAATTATTAAATCTATCATCTCTATATTGGGGACAGTAACCAATATTGGACCGGCGCTTAAATTGGACCGATGCTATATCTCAGTCAATTAACTTCATTTTATTTTTCTGGCAACACCATAATATGCGACGGTAGTGCCACTAACACTCCGCCATTTTGTATTGACGTCGAACACGCATCATAGCCGTGACGCTAATAAATTGTTTTTGTAGTATATTGGTATTATTTTTGAGCTTATTGGCTAAGGATATTCTTAAACGTGAAGGTAAGTTACAATTTCGTAAAATATTACTTAAGGAAACACATTTTATAATGCTTAATCTGCTAGTAAAATAATACAAACCTTTAGAGGTTATGATTAATTTTTTTTTGGCGAACCGTAAAACTACCAAGGTCTGTATATTGGACCACTCTCAACTTCCTTAATTGTACCGGTCCAATATATGCCTAAAGCCTAAGCTATTGTTGCAACATTAAGAGGTGTTATTATTGATTTTTATAAGACTTCAATTTCGTTTGAATAATTTAAAGATTTAAAAGTTTAAATAAGTATTTTTGTTCATAATTGACTTCATATATTTTAGTGTTTTAGAAATATTTTCAAGACTGAATAAAGTAAAAATGTTCCTAAATAAAGTGTTGATAATGTTTAAAGAATAAATATTAATAATAATGATTCGTAATTATAACTTTCCTTTACTTAATTCCTAATTATTCCTATAATTTAATATTTGGTCCAATTTACGGACCTGGTGGTTCAATTTATGGTACCGGTTGCGTAATTTGGACCGAATGTCAACCTTTAGAAATTTCCTGTTATTTATATGTTACCATTAGGTTACAATATCACCGGAGTGATATTATATAGCTAAAGAAACAAGGTACTTCCAAAGTCTTGTTGCATTTTTCTAGCTTTGAAGGATCTTGTGATTTATGCCATTATATCGAAAGTGGTCCAATATAGGTTACTCTCCCTTATCACTCAACACGCGATGCCTCTTGAACTCGGCGGAAAGTTTGAAATGGAGTGTCTTAACGCTAGGCTCTCTCTGCCTACCCCGCTACATCCAGAAAACGGCGTGAAACTGAAAAAGAAAGAAAAAATAAATCTATAGTATTGTTATAAAAATTTACCTTTTATTTCCTTGAACATGCTTATCTCAGGAACTACTGTTGTGGATCGGAAATTTATTTTCGTACTGGATTCATTTATCTCGAAAAACTATAGGATAAAAGACGTAGTGTTTATTTACGAGAGCGAGGAAATAATAATAATTTAAATATTACTCTGAGTGACAGTCTGCCGCTGTCCCACTGCGCCATGATGACCTCATGTCAGATTAATGTGAAAAAAAAATGCAATTAAAACTCCCTTTTCAAAATCAATATTTCAAATATTAATAATAGAATTACCTAAAGACTGTAGTTCTCTAGTGGAGCAATAATAACATTCCCCATGTGTGCGGTGCGCCGTCGACAGCTGTAAAGTTTCAGGCGTGAAACAAAACCGACGCTAAGGAGCTTATACAGATATGCTTTTAGAAATTCCAATATGTATGTTACATATAAAAAATAAATCAGTAATTATTTTCTTCTAATACTAACTTATGGTCGACTTATGGATGGTCGTGTTCAGATATTCTGATCTCCACTTTCTGCCTTATCTGGAGACATTTAAACTCTCTCAAAAGCTTCCTAATACATGAACAATCCTACCTAAATCAATACCTATCAAATGAAACTAGGACAAACAAAATCTATTAACAATAATCGCAACTCCCGCTCAACGGAAAACGGATAGAAACCTGTAAAACAAACGATCACTCATCAATGAGGCCGTCGTGGCACAGCGGCGGATTTTAATCGCGACGATAGTCGGTTCGATTCTCATTCGGGGAACTTTATTTTCATTTCCTGTCTCTACTGACATTGCGTGCGCTGGGAACAGAATGTCTTAATTCTAGGTTCTCTCTGCCTAGCCTGCCATGTACAAGATACAGCGTGAAGCGTAAAAAATATCTCCAATTCAGCATCCAGCAGATGTAGCAAGCCGGATGCTGCGCGGAAATGAGAGTTAGTTTGATGAGAGGGCCGCGTTTACGATCCTATTACCCGGGTAATGGAATAATTGGAACTCACAGTGCCCGGTTAGTGATGTGAGTGCGAGTGGGGGTCGTTAATTAAAGTTAATCAGCGAACGAGGGCTTTCTGGTACAAGCGGTATGTCCATTAGGTTTGTGTATTGAATATATGTGTTGTTTCTAATTAATTATAGACGATAAAGCCGTCATGGCGCAGTGGAATAACATGTGATTGAAACGAGATATTTATAGGTTCAATACAAGCTTGGGTGAATGATTATATTTAAAAAAAATATAAAGTATATCCCCAATCTGGTAGACAAAGGGCGGCACGAGCTCTGCCACTCCTCTAGAAAATTTGGACGGAAAGTTAATAACGGTTTCGTCATTTTTGATATTGCACGTTCTAGTCGAGAGTCGTTTTACGATTATACAAGTAAATAACTAATTACATTTATAAAAAACACAGCCCTTGGCTCCACTACTCAGGACTGTGTATCTCAAAAGAATGTAAATTTTTAAGATATATACCATTCCTTAAAAATAGGCTAAAAATAAAAAAAACGCCTTTAATATTATTTTCCGCCTGCTTGCTATATACAGTAAAGAGAGGATAAAAATGTTTTTAGCTCCACATTTTGGGCAAGTGGGAACCTAGCACTCTACACTGTCTCCCTACTCACCACCCAATTTAAATTATACATAATTAATTTCATTTCCCCGAGTGGAAATTCAGGACCATCACAATTACAATCGGACGCTGTGCCACTTCACCACGACGGTTTCAATCTATTACATTTTACATACATTTTAAGTTATAAGATTATTAAGTAATTAAGAATTCATAATATCAATATCCATTTATAAGGGTTACGTACTAATTAGTCAGATGTAGACGGCTAGGCAGAGTTAATCTCCGCACGAGGGCTATTGTATTACCATGTACCAGATCACATGTTGAACATTTAATGTTCATATATGTAGATCTCTTTTAGTTATATTGATTCTTAAACTTAAACTGCCACTTGAGTTAATTATAATCGTAATTGGTATATGATTTAATACTATAAAAGGCGGTTCGTGGCGCAAGGGCACAAGCGTGCCACTGTAAACGCTATAAGATGTGGGTTTGATTCCTATTTGAGAAGTGCTTTAATTTTTTCATTGCCGAGTTCTGGTAACAACGCAAAGCGCGGTGTTGAGTTCCACCACTCAACAAGTAATTCCAAGGATACGGAATGTCTTAAATCTAGGTCCCTAGTGCAATGATTTTATATTAATAAGTTTAAATATTCGCAATAATTTATTATAAAAATGTAAATCAACTTCTTTGTTTAATAAAAAGATGTTTTTTTAAAATAAGTAATATAAGTTTATACAACTGTCACCAGATAACACTAATAAAATGACGCTTTATGTGGTCTGAAAATTCGAGATATACTTTTAGACTTGGAGCGGAAGAAGAAAGAGGTCCTCTATAACATATTGTATTAGAATTTAAGATAGACATTGTACAAGCTTAATAGGATTTCACTCTGGAAGAAATATAAGTTCTGTAAAAGCCTCGAGGTGTTTGATTTCCTTACACACATAACAAAAGATTTTGCCGTGTTCCATCCTTGTACTGGTGGTGTCGTGAGAGGCGACTAAAGTACGTGTGGTAGAGTCACGTCGCCAGCAATGGCAACACGCATGGGCAGACTCGACCGGATCATTACCACCCCCGGCATTTAAAACCGGCGTGAAGTGGTGGCTTTATGCCACTGCGTTTCGCATCAGGTAATGCCGGGCTCCGGCGCCCAACACACCTTAAAGGCAGGCAACGCACCTGTAGCCCCTCTGGTGTTGCACGGGGTCGTAGGCGGCGGTGATCACTTACCATCGGGTGACCCAAACGCTCGTTTGCCTTGTCTTTTCCATATAAAAAAAAAACAAACGTTTAATGCAATCTTAATGTAGAAACCTACACCGCAACTTGGTTCTCATTCATTTCCATTGGTTGGCTGGGAGAGATTTCTTTTAGAGATAAGCCCGCCATTGTGAACTAGTAGGTAATAGGGATTAACTACAAGATATGTATTATTAGCTATAGACTAGCTATATAAAATATACGTCTTATAATGATCTACACCATGTAGCTAAATTTTGAGAAGTTTTCTAATTACTCGTATATATCGTAATAACTATAATATAGCTCTAATACCGTTTCGGTGTAACAAAAATATCATTAGAAAAAAAAAAAATTTAGAAGTTTCGAAACAATCACTTCAGATTTTCTTCCAACGTCACAACATGAATAAGGCTACCACCTCAAAATCTTCAATAAAAATGAACATCAATTTAAATTGCCCAATTCATATTCAAGATTTGCAATTCATCACGAGGAAAATTACGAAACGAGGAAACGTATTGTCGCCGAAACTTTTTGATGCGACTTAACGACGACGACTTAAGAAATTTATAACAGTAACATTCATACATACATATGATGTATATATATCTGAGAATCTTTTTATTTTGTTATAATATTTTTAGAGTATTCACTTCAACTTTTGTCGTACTAAATATGGACTGTATCGCTGAGTTAACCGGCTCGAAGAGTTATGTGGACGCATTAGAGAATTATTATTTTTTTTTTAATAAGAAGCAAAACTCTGTGACCGATATACTTACATAATAATTGAAATCACCTTCTGTGCACATATGTAAGATAATAATAATAGTTAATTTAAAAGCCTGATATAAAAATACTATATAAAAAGGTAATTAAATTAGCTGCCGATGTTTAAATAATATAAGTACATATTACATACCAGGTGCGGGAGATACGAAAGACCGAAATATACGATAATTTCCACTTTACGATTATTTTTCCTTCTCTTTGTTTACTCTTTTTTTAGCGCTTTACCAATAGCGGGGTCACTCTAAAATTATATATAAATATATAAAAGGATAAGAACATCTCCAACAAATCACCAATATAGAGAATCGTAATCAAAGCTGTAGAAATAGGTTTCTATGCTTCACGCATTTCCCTCATATAGTAGACGAGTCAGCAAGAACCTAGTATTAACACTTTCCGGCAAATTGCGAGACATCACTTATTACGTTGATACTTGACAAAAAAAAGAAACAAAAATAATTTCTGTGCTGTGTGATCCTGGCCTAGAATAGGATCATCCTGGTACTGGTGGTGTCGTAAGAGGCGACTAAAGTAAGTGTGGTAGAGTCACGACGCCAGCAATGGCAACACGCATGGGCAGACTCGACCGGATCATTACCACCCCCGGCATTTAAAACCGGCGTGAAGTAGTGGCTTTATGCCACTGCGTTTTGCATCAGGTAATGCCGGGCTCCGGCGCCCAACACACCTTAAAGGCCGGCAACGCACCTGTAGCTCCTCTGGTGTTGCACGGGGTCGTGGGCGGCGGTGATCACTTACCATCAGGTGACCCGCACGCTCGTTTGCCTTGCCTTATCCATAAAAAAAAAATGAATATTAATCATTCTAACGCAGCGCGTCTAACCTGGGCTAACAATAACAATTTAACATAGATGCATAATTATTATCTCAAGTGAAAATTAAACCTACAAACGCCACGTGAACCGTCAAACGGCGATTACTACGAAAGCCTCAACATTGTTGTTTACAGTACAACAGATTTTCTATTAAAAACTATCCCTATACTTTCTTCCTTAGCCTATCTTAGCGCAGGCCATAAGTTCTTAACAAGTGTGGAGTGTTATCTATAGTTTCCAGTCGGTCGCTCCGGAGACGCATGGGAGGAAACGATTTTAGCCCTCTCGAATCGAAACCAATTTGTTACGATATCAACGTATAGAGTTCCATTACTGGACTTGGCGATGGCGATATGGTATTTTATTTGGCACTCAATGATTTAGATATTTAATGGTTTTAGTTAGCTTTTATATTTGCGGTGATAATAGTAATGTGGTAATCAGAACATAGGTTAATGAAATCGAAAGAAAGAAGAGAAGAAAGAAGTTGTATTCTTTTTTTAAGATAATTATAATAATTGAAATGAGGAACACTTCCTCCGAGTGGAAATTGAAGTCACAACTTAAATCTTCATAATCTTAAATCTATATTTATCCACATACAATTTAGTTAGCTTCAGCTTAACGCTGTATCCCGCACACAACAGGATAGGCAGAGGGATCCTAGTGTTAAGACACTCCGTTCCCCACTTTCCGCACAGTTCAGGAGGCATTGCGTGTTGAGTGGCGAGTGAATGAAAATCTCAAGAATTTAACGGAAAGTGGGGAACGAAGTGAACGAACGAACGACACTAGGCTTCCTACTATTCTTGATAGAGACAAATCGAAACAATAAATTCTGCCATTGAACTAGCTAAAATCAGTAATTTCTAACTAAAAGAACAGAAAATACAAATACTGTCTACTGTTGATATTCAATTAAAAAAAATATGATAAAAAAAAGAAAACAAAGCTTAAAATGAATAATAAAAAATACCATTAGGTATATAATGACAAGATTTAAAAAAAAATAACTTAGTTATAAAAATGAATGGAAGCAATACCATTGGTAAATTTCAATTTGCTCGTCCTTGTTTTCAATATGAAAGTCGATTTTAATAAAAAAGATTTTGTTTGAAACGTTCGGAAGTCTTTAAAAGGATTTTTCATTTCGACTTTCGATTGATATTTTAATAGTGGGTTTAATTATTATCGTTCTTATTTAGCTACTTTTAATGACTTTGCTTGTAAGTAAATAGAATACATATTAAAAAAAAATGTTTCACGCTGTATCCCGCACACAGCAGGTTAGGCAGGTTAATGATAGGACACTTCGTTCCCCATTTTCCACCGAATTCTGGAGGTATTGCGTGTTGAGTGGCGGAACTCAACGCAGCGCTTTGCTTCGATACTAGAGCAAAGAAATTAAAATACACATTGGAATAAATATTTCTTTTTCTCAAGGGGGAATCGAACCTACAACCAGTCGCGTTTACAGTCACATACTTGTGCCCCTGCGCCACGACTAAAAATTTACTTAGTTTTTGGAAATACTAGTAATAATATATAAATAATAATGAGACATACTACTTAGGTAGTTAATTATAATTTAAGGCCGTTGAGCCGCAGCGGCGCATCGTTTGACTTTAAACATGATGGATACGGGTTCGATTCCTATTCTAGGGAATGAATTATTTTTATTTCCTCGCTCTGATAATAAGATAAAGCGGATATTCGATTGGTGATCAGAGTATCTTAACACTTGATTCCTTCTGCCTACCTTGTATGTACGAGATTTAGCGTGAAGCTAAAAATAGAAATAAATCATATATTTCCAAAACTAATAAATACAATCAAAACCAAATAAAATGCATTTCCTTTAAAATTATCTGTACACACTGGAAAGCTGCAAAAACAATATTAATAAAATAAAAATATTTAGTCATTCCCATGTTATTATAAAACAAAATCTGTCTAAAACAACTTAATTGAAATATTTTAATATTACTCAATGACAAACACAACGCTTGAATAACATGACATCAATGCCGCAGAGCGATAATATTACGCTGGTTGATTTATTATTTATTATATAAAAAAATGGCGCATTTTATATTAGTTTTAATTAAATAATATAATGAAGCCACGATTAGACCGTCGTGGAGCAGAGGTACAAGCGTGTTACTGTAAACGTGACGACTGTGGATTCGATTCTCACTTGGGGGAAAGAAATATTTAATATTTTCATTTCTTCGCTCTGGGCTCCCCGCGGCGCCTTGAAGGAGGAATAGAAAGGTCATAATGGGAACGGAGTGTCTTAACACTATGTGCGACAAAGCGTGACATTAAGTTACGCCACTCAACACGCATCCTCACGAACTTAAACATGAAAAAACCGATCAGGTGCTATTTGATCTCGCCCACTGAGGGTTCCGTACTAATTTCATGGTTGTAGGTAGACGGGAACGTGACTTATAAAAGTTGACAAACTAAAGTTTACGAGAATATGCACCCATTTTTAACCGACTTCTGTAAAAAAGAGGTTTTCAATTCGACTGTATTTTTTTAATGTTTGTTACATTCCATTTCTGGTCCATTTCTGACAATGGTATCTTTTTTTTTTATGGAAAAGGACAAGGCAAACGAGCGTTCGGGTCACCTGATGGTAAGTGATTACCGCCGCCCACGGCCCCGTGCAACACCAGAGGAGCTACAGGTGCGTTGCCGGCCTTTAAGGTGG
>DWLH01001147.1:0-14200 GCA_018249795.1 Heliconius telesiphe telesiphe
TGCGGGTACAGTTACCTCTGTTACTGTTGAACTAAATATTGTTAACAACTACCTTCACTTTGTAACGTTAGACAAAATATCATGACGAGCTTAGTATTGTTGCTTAATTTCATTAGTGAAGAGAAGCAAATATATATAAACTTTCTTTTGTTTGTTTGTTTGTTTTTGTTAACTTAGGCGCATCACACGCAGTAGAGACGTCGAATGTATTATTTGAGATATGTTGTGTGTATTAGGGCTGAAGATGCCACAGATGTTTCAAATTATCCGTACAAACGTATTTGTAGATTGGTTAACTAATAAAGATAACACAATACATTATTTTTTAATTTTATTCATCACCATCAGAATTTAATAATTTCACAGTTCGTGAAACTATCGTGACATGGTGTGACTTTAATGGTTCACGCATTGGTAATAGCTTCGAGTTCCACTCAAGGATGCTATCTCTAAATACTAATCTGTTTGCCTTGAGATATTTGTGAACTATTAAATGTGAAATATCAACTTCGAAGGCCAAACTTCATTAAGTTTTTTTAGAAAAATAAAAAAGACATAAAATTCCAGCGGTTAATGTAAAAGAAAACTAAGCTTAGCTTGTTGATATATATATATATATATATATATATATATATATATATATATATCACATAAGAAAATATATATATATATATATAGCTGCAGGATTTTCTCCCCCTTAGGGGGATTAAGAAGATGGAAGAACCTCTTACCTTTGAAAACTAAAATATCCTTAGCCTACACTCTTCTCCTGCCCATTCTAGATTACGCTGATTCTTGCTAACTGGATTTGTCTCAGCAACTGCTTAATAAGCTCGAGCGTCCTCAAAATCTTATTATAAGATTTATATTTGCGCTGAGAAAGAACGACCATGTGTCACAGTTTCGTGTTCAACTGAAATGGCTCTCAATAAAACACAGACGTAATCAACATTCCCTCACTCTCCTTCATACCATCCTTTACCATCTTATTATTCCTTCGTTCCTTAAAGAACGGTGTAAGTTCTTGGGTCGAACTCAGTTCATGTTCAATGTCTCCGTTCCCGCACTGACAACCTCCTTGAAATACCTTTGTCCCGATCGAAACGCTATGGTGACTCCTTTACTGTCAAGACAGTAAAGCTTTGGAAGAGAGCAAAGAGAGAGAGAAAGAGATGCGGTTGGAGCATTTAAAAGCCGTCTTAAACATTACCTGAAACGGATATATATACGCTTAGTTTATGTATGTATGTATCTATGTATGTACATATTTGTGTATGTATGTATTAATTTATATATTTCATTTTATTTATATTTATGAATATATCAATTTAACGAATCTAGCTCATATAAAAAATATGTTATACTTTCAGCACGGCTCTGCGTTCTTTGTTTATTGATCCTGTATTGTCGGTTGCCTGTAAGAGATCGCTCTTAGCGATAAGGCCGCCACTGCGCATTGATCTTATGTACTTGTAAATCAAATGTATAATCCAATTGTAAACGTGCAATAAAGTGTTATTATTATTATTACTATTTTTCCAATTGAAGCCAGTCGTAGCAAAGTGTGACTGTAAAACCGACTGGTTGTGGGTTCGATCCCCACTCGAGGAGATGAAATATTTACTTAAATTTATATTTACATTTCTTCGCTCTGGTGTCGAGGCAAGGCGCGGCGTTGAGTTCTGCCACTCAACACGCAATGCCTTCAAAATTCGGCAGAAAGTGGGGAACCGAGTGTTTTAACACAAGGTTCCCTCTGCCTACCCTGCTGTGTGCGGGATACAGCGTGAAGCTAATAAATAATTATTACTATTTGGATTTTAAAGTACCATCTAAAATATTCTAATAATATCTTATTGCCCACCGAGAGTACGTCTCTCCGTGGTCGCCACTCGATAACTTTATCGTCCCAATGGTCAGTTAGTTAACTAAGCAATTCTTCGAACAATGATAATTACTTCTATCATCTCTCTCTCTCTCTCTCTATATATATATATATATATAAATTAAATTAAATTAAATTAGCTTCACGCTGTATCCCGCACAAAGCAGGGTAGGCAGAGGGAACCTAGTGTTAAGACACTCCGTTCCACACTTTCTGCCGAATTTTGGAGGCATTGCGTGTTGAGTGGCAGAGCTCAACGCCGCGCTTTATCTCGACACCAGAGCGAAGAAATGGAAATATAAATTTAAGTTAATATTTCATCTCCTCGAGTGGGGATCGAACCCACAACCAGTCGGTTTTACAGTCACACTTTGTGCCACTGCGCCACGACTGGCCTCACTTATATATCATATATATATATATATATAAGCTCAGAAACGTGGGGCGACCAGGAAAATATGCTATCCATTCTGATTCCCAAGTTCAAAACACTCACACTAGGCTCTAAACATCATCAAGTGAAACTGATGGTGGAGGTTTATGTAATTTAAAATATATTTAATTTAAATTATGTAATTCAAAATAGCTGTTTAGAGTTTCCAAAAATTCATTAAAATTAAATTAAAAAAATACATAGCTGAGATTTATTTGGGTTTAAGGAAAGCCCAAATGATTTACACCGGATACTTATAAACTTAAGGTCGGAGTTAATTTTAGCAGCTGCGCTAGAAATTTCATTCGCGGGTACGGTTGTATAAATTTGTAAATCATCAGCATAAAGATGATAAGAAGATGATATGCGTAGAGTGAGAGTGTTAATGAAAATGGAAAAAAGGAGAGGAGACAGCACACCACCCTGAGGCACACCAACGTTAATAAGGCTTAGTGAGGATTGTCTATTGTTTGTCCACTTTGTGTGTGGCCGCGAAGGTATGAAGAAAACCATTCAGTAGCTGTTGAGGAAAAATTAAGAAGGAAAAATTAAGAGGAAAAATTTATGGACTTTAATATGGCTAGTAAAATATCAAAGTCTGCAGTATTGAAGGCATTCGAAAAGTCCAGCAGAACAAGTAGTGTAACTTGCTGGTTGTCAATACCGAATCGAATATCATCACAGATTTTATTAAGTGCAGTTACTGTGCTATATCCAGGGCGGAAATCTAATTGGAAAGGGGAAAGGATAATAATATTTTGTAAGAATAGGTATAGTAATCGGTTCAGTACTTTCAGAGAAAAATGTAGACATAGATATCGACAGACAGACAGACAGCCAAGAAATTTAAAAAAACATATTTTTGCTTTCTATTATTCTTTTTAAGTGTCCCTCTATCCATTTCAGTCAAAATTACTAAATGTACAGACAAAATATTTTTACTGTCTTATTATATAATAGATAAGAGTCGTAGTAAAGTACCATAGTACAAATGTTAATAAATTTCATTTTATTATAAATCAGCTTTCACGCTGCATCCCGCACACAGCACGGAAGGCAGAGGGAACCTAGTGTTAAGACACTCCGTTCCCCACTTTCCGCCGAATTCTGGGGGCAATACGTGGTGGCGAAACTCACCGAAAAACGGAAATATAAATTTAAATAAATATTTCATTTCGACGAGTGGGGATCGAATCCACAACCAGTCGCGCTTACAGTCACACTTTGTGTCCCTGCGCCACGACTGGCCAGTAGCAGAAGCTGTTGTGTTATTGTCTATCCGTCACAGTTTGCACTTTAGTCGTGCGACAGCTGCAGTGGGATCTATACGAGCACTAAGTTGAAAATGGTATGAGAGACCCATCTCCGCAGAAAGTATAAGAATTCGCGCCATTATGTAAACATTAATTGTTTACTTTAAATTTATACCTTTCATTTAGTTGTTTTCGGTTGTTGTTTATTATTTGAGTGGCCATGTGTGGTTATTTCTCTGTTTTGTAGCTTAACTAGTACTAAAGACAGAAGAACTGTCAACTGTAAATTTTACAAGATTTAACTCTGATTCTACGTTGTCAGACCGGAGTGTACTAACGAAGATCGTTTGAGAGAACGTAGTCATCTCAGTGGCACAGAACAAAAAATCAAAATTTGATGATGATGATTATATGCCTATCTTTTTCGCTCTTGTAAACTCAATTTGCGCCACTTTATAGTCTGATCCAGTTAAAACTTGATTTTCTACTTCAGTTAAGAATGTTGTTGTTAGCCAAGACATTAAGATGTCCGCAGTAACAAAATGGTGGATTACAATTTTTTGCGTAACCTACCTAACAAAAAAAGAAAGAGAATTAAAACTTAAAATTATTTTCAGTTTTGTAATTTCATAAAATTATTTTAATTTTAGTACAATTTATTTATTGAATAAAATATTTGTTTTTAAAAAGGTTTTCTTACTTAATATTTAATTTTTTTAATGCTAACTATATGCTTTTTAATAATAAACTAATGAAATACATATTATATTATAATATTTTTCTATTGTTTATTTATATGAATGAATACTTCAATTTAAAACTAAATAAGAATAAATGTTACCATTTTTATGAATAAAATATTCGAATAATGAGACGGACGAACTGCAGATGTTAAACCCACTCTGCAGTTCGTCCGTACTTTTCCACCGCCATGATGCCGAATTTAATTTTAATTTTCCACTAAAAATTTTGCGTATAAAGAAAATGACGCAATATTCATGCTAATTTTGAAAGAAAATGTCTAACATTTGTTATAGTATTTAATAAGATGCCTACGAGCTTGGCAAGCGTCTACCAACACAAGCGTCTGAATGGGGTATTTGGCTTGGCTTTTAATAGCTTGCGTTATATAAGTGTAAAAGTAACGAAATAGAGCGTACAATAAGGAAATAGAGTGTATCGTTACGTTACTCGTTACTTCGTCGCGAAATGTTCCGCACGTAAGGAAATCCTATTACGAATACCGGCCCGAGTGGGACTCGAGCGGGCTATGTGGGACTCGCGGACTGGCACATATAGGCCACCCGAATACCCACTAACATCTCACAGTTCTCATCCTCGTGAATATGCAGAGGGAACCTGGGAACCTAGTCTTAAGACATTTCGTTATAATTAAGACAATTCGATTTTTTCTCTTTCCGCCGAATTCTAAAGGCATTTTATATTGAATGGCAGAACTCAACGCCGTGCTTTGCCTCTTGCCCAGAGCGAGCTAAAGAAAATGAAATTAAAAGACATCAAGTCTTAAAGCATACTTGAGAAAATACCGGTGTTTAAAGTACTGACAAGTATTTGTGAATATCAGTATCACATCTACGCGAAAGGGAAGGCAATACTCACGCCGAAGGTAAACTCACATCCGATAACCGCCCCAGCGTACGTTCCTACGTAACCGTCTTCCGACGCGAATTTAGTCTCGGAGTTGAGTTCATAGGGCTGTTTGACATTGACAAACTGTATGTGTATTTGCCGAAAAAATACGCCGATTGAACAGCAACCCGCAGACTACAGGCCACACAAGATCAAGCCAAACTAGTTAAAGCCATCGTGGGCATCCAACCGTATATAATTTCCAATGGCGGTTTTTAACATCAATACCCCATTATCCGCTGACTCGCATCTCACACTTATTAAGCCTGTGCCCTAAACATCGCGACGTTTAACGCTTTTAATAGTGTCACCGCCCTACGTAACCTAATTCGCGATTTCACTACCGCGCATCAACTTAACATCCTATGCGTACAGGAGTCACTCATTCCTAAAATCTAGCATTTGAAAATATCGAACTATAGACTAATACGTAACGACAGACTCGCCACTAGAGGCGGAAGCACATTCATTTATAATATAAAGACACCCCACAGTGTCCGATTGTCCCACCTGCGGCACTCGAAAACATCGAAGTGCCTATTTACCAGATCTTCCTTAGAGGCCATCAGCCAATCATTATAGTTTCAGTCTTCCTACTTATCTACTATTTCATATAATCAGCTTCACCCTGTATCTGTTAAAATGTTGAACTAAATTATATCGTAACAGGAACTTCCCTCTCTCATAGGCCAATAGGAACTTCTTATGGTACAGTAATCCGTTTACTGTGCCATAAGACAAGTGACTGATACCCTTGATCATCCCTTAGTATGTAACAAGTGAATTTAGATTCTACAAACTTTTGAAAACAGATTTAAGAAAATATACGACTAGTGCTCGCGAAGTATTGAGTCACTTTCATGAGTTCGTGCCTAACAGAAGTATTTTGATGCGCAATATTATTATAATTTACAAACATATAAATCGTAGAGAATTGTACCACCTATTGGTTTATTTTAAAATAAACACAGATGATAAATGAACGAACTCAAAGCCATTTTAAATTCATAAAAATATATAATTTAATTTCAAAATGCAAATTTAATTCATTATATATATTTAATATTAATATTAAACTGACATTTATTGATTCTCTGATTTAACATACATTGTTCAAAAATAGAGAAGCATCGATGTTGGGGAAACGAACTTATCTCCGTGTCCGTCATGTGAAGAATAGACATGCATCAAAGTCAGACATCTTAAGTAGAGAAGATGGTTGAGAATTTTCTTCCGCCAGAAATGAGTAAAGCTTACGTTTACCCTTAAGGAATATAATATCGATGATAAAATATACAGAGAGCAGAGCTTTTGGCGCTCCTTCTCTACTCTACCTCGCTAGGGATAAAGCGAGATGTTAGAATAAGCAAAAAAAGGAATAAAAACAACATAAAAATATTAATAGAAATCATTATTTTTTTTTACATATCTTTAAATACTATAATAATAAGCTCAAGTAGCTTATTTTTGAACTGTTAAAAAAATTAAATCAACTTCACGCTATATCACACAACAGGGTAGGCAGTGTTAAGACACTTTGTCCCCCACTTTCTGCCGAATTCAGGAGGCATTACGTGTTGAGTGGCAATCAACTCAACACACAATGCATTTGCCGCACTTGCTTATTCGCCAGAGCGAAGAAATGAAAATATAATTTTGAATAAATATTTCATATCTTCGAGTCACACTTTGTGCCCCTGCGCTACGACTGGCCTTTGTACTGTTCTATATGGGAAAAAGCTGTAATAACATTTATAATGTTTGCATTGCACTGAAACCAAATGCCATAAAAGTTATATGGGTAATTCTATTGTATTAATGATTTTATATTTATAAGTTTTAATATTCGCAATAATGTATTATAAAAATGTAAATCAACCTCTTTGTTTATTAAAAAGATGTTTGAAAATAACTAATATAGAACTGTAATCAGAGAACAATAATAAAATGACGCTTTATGTGGTCGGAAATTTTAAGATATACTTTTAGACTTGGAGCGGAAGAATAAAGAGGTCCTCTAGAATAACATATTGTATTAGAATTTAAGATGGACATTGTACAAGCTTAATAGTATTTTACTCTGGAAGAAGATAAGTTCTGTAAAAGCCTCGAGGTGTTTGATTTCGTTACACTATGATAAGAGGTTTTAAGTCCAAGGGGATTCATCCAACGAGAAAAGTTGCCGTTTTTTCATTAAACACTTATATTACGATTTTTGTCCTATTTATGTATTTATTCACGCAAGGGCAAGTTACTTTATGTAAATTTTATTACTTTTTACCAGGCCAGGGTAAATACATTGGCAGGGTAGAGACAGCAAGATCAGGATAGATACTTATTGGCACGGGGAGAGAATTTGTACGAATAAAAGTAACAAAATTATAAAAATCAACTTTAATTACACATCGTAAATAACATAGAATCAGACTATCATTTTTATTAATCATATTAAACATTATCAGACTATATTATTTTAGCCTAAACAATAATAATATATGAAATTAACATGGCATTGTAAAATCAAATCAGCTTCACGCTGTATCCCGCACACAGCAGGGTAGGCAGAGGGAACCTAGTGTTTAGATACTCCGTTCCCCACTTTCTGCCGAATTCTGGAGGCATTGCGTGTTGAGTGGCAGAAGTCAACGCCACGCTTAACCTGACACCAGAGCGAAGAAATAGAAATATAAATTTGTTTTCAATATTTCATAACTTGCTTTGACTTTCCTTTTATTTACCAGTAATCATACTTGCCCAATTTTTCTTAAATATCTATTTCATTCTGTAGTATGCCGTATTTTCTCACCAGTTTCCTGCTTATAATTCTTTTTTCTCTATTATTTGGAAGAGAAGAATAATTTTCTTTTAATTGTTAATCGAGCACTTCTGCAAATATTTATTTTTTTTCCGCTATTTCTTTGGCACTTGGAGAATTTAACAATTTGTTCTACTTTGCTGTTAAGTGTAGTGTAGTGTAGTGTAACTTTTTATAACATGCTAATTAAGACTTAAGTTTATTTATAGTCTCAACTTTTTCTTGTTAATTAAATATCTTTGTCTTCTGGCTCGGTTTGATTTAAGTTTGGCAGCTGTAACTGTCTGAAAATTAAAAGTTTGATCATCAATATCTGACATTGATGGCGTTCTTTCTTTTTCCGTATCTTTTGTGCCTTCCGTTGCTCTATAGGAGTCATTTCGTCGACAGTCTTTATTATTTCTTTCTCCTTCTTTATTAAATATTATGTATGCCTCTTCTTTTGCTTTTGCAATTCATATTTTTCAGAATCATTTTTAATTCTTTTATATATTCTTTCACATCGTAGTCTCTCTGCTTCGCGTTTCTTTTGTAATTTTGTTTCACGTGTTAACTCTTACCGTGGTGCCATAATCTGTAATAATATTAGACAATAATATAATAACAATATGAACTGAGAACTCTTTTATTTTTCAGTTTAAAGAATTTACCAAAATTATTTAAATTATTTTTAACTGTTAATTGATAAAAAAAATATGCTATATCTAAGTTTGTTAGCCCTTTACATTATCTCCCCTGCTCAACAAGTCTCTCCCCTGACAAGACAGTTGCCAGGGAAAATATGGCAAGGGAAAGACGTTTTCATGATAAATTTTATTGTTTTGACTTAAGAAATGTGTTAGTACATTATGTATTACACTTTAATTATTACATTTATTTAATTATTATATTTATTATTAAATCATACCAGTAAATACAGATTAATTAAATGACTAATATAACTTTTAAGACTTACCAGGGGAGAGAAACAATGACCTCATGAAACCACTACTTTGTACCAAAGGGTCGCAATATCTAACAAATACCGGCGCTCTTAACGGCTCACGTGTTTTGTATTGCTAACTTCGCATCGATAGATGACCTTGAGCGATATTTGGAATATGGCCGTTTTATATTTGTGTTTGTAGTAGCGTAATCAAATTTGCCAGGGTAGATATCCAAAAAAAGTGGGACAAAAGTAAAGTTTAAAAAATATTGCAAATAAATAAATATTGTTCTATTTTTCCTTAACAATACTTTAATATATTTATTGAAATTTGTATTTACCAAACTTTAATTTATTTACTTATAGAAACAAGGTATGAATCGTTTGCTTGTGTTATATTTAGTAATTTAAGAGCTCGAGATTCTCTGTGAGATGTTTTTAAAGATGCAGGTATTATTACAGTTGCTTCACAATTTGTATATTATAATATTCTTCCGGCAAAATGTACAGTGTCATAGTAAAAATAGTGATATACGTAGTGATAACGTAAAAGTTAATAAATCTTTTATGGGTATACTCAGACCCATAAAAGATTTATTAACTTTTTGAAGGTGAAAACGTGGCGTAACAAGTTTATCTTTATTTCTCGTTCCTATCGAGTATATAATAAACGTCCGTAATGTGTTCTAAGTTTGCCACTACCACAATTTAAAGTAGCTTTAATAAATTATATATTATACCATTGACTATGAAAAAAGCAACTGTTGGGTTTCTTGCCGGCTCTTCTTAGCAGAACTGCCTTCCGAACCGGTGATAGCTTTTTTTGTATATATGTTCATTCGACGATTCAAAAGTGCTTATAAGAGTTTATTTGAATAAAGAATATTTTCAATTTGAATTTGAATTTGCAAATTAAACTGAAACCGACAGAGGGACAGGTCAGGGTAGATATTTTTTAAGACTTTATAAGGAATTTCAGAAAAATATATATTAATTAGACGTTTAATCGTGAATTTAATAAAGTACATTTAGGTAACGTGTTTCATAGTAAAGAATAACAACTTATAAAATAAATCTATTTTTTAAACTGATGGCCGCACTAGTTACCTCTTATCGTAGAATTACCCATATATGAAAATAAAAAAATAAAAAAATATTTTTTTATGTTTCACTTTTTTATTAGAATTAATTATGGTAATCATAATCATGATATACCTTTTTGAAATCCTCGTAGTGAGTTCTTCAATTTGATACTCATAATGTGGTATTTGAAACGAAAATATTTTTTTTCACTAAGTCCAATGGCGTCCCACAGCCGCCATGATTATTTTTATTTAACGTCACTTATTTAAGAACACTTGGACTGCTAATACAAATCTAACGATACCTTAATTATGTAAATCTGTTCAGCGGTTCTGGAGCTATGAGGTAATAAAGAATAATACATACATACAAGATACGCGCGAAAAACATAACCCTTTCTTAGCAGAAAATTCAAAAGCATAGTAGTTGAGAAGAGTTTACGGTCAACATTTATATATTACGTAAGTTTATCATACCTGGTTAAGCATAAAAACTCATGAACTTTCCGGGAGTTAACCCATTAAAAATATGCTTAATATTCAGGACTACAGCTTCAGATCAGATTCATTCATCTAATATATCATCTATCTAATTATTATTCTCTCTAATTGTCTTTACCATTTTTCATATAATATCTTTGTTGAAAAAACGGCTATCGTCATTGGCTGCCTTAACCATTTTGCTGGTCTGATGACGTTGCTATCAATGATGAATTTATATAAAACATGTTGGAACTTTATCAAAAACTCATTCAAAGTACATGAAATGTGCTGGTTAGTTGGTATATATTAACGACCACTGAAATATCAATGACGATTGATGTGCAATAAAATCCAATTTAAGACTCATCTCTGCGTTGCTAAAGTTTTTATATTCTTTTTTTTACCATCGATGTTTCTGTAGCTACATCTAAATTATAAGCTCGTTTTATACTCAAAAATGTTATATATATATATTTATTTCATTAAATGTAGGAAAAAAAAGAATATAGTTTACGAATATTTTTGAAAAGACATTAGCTAAGAATACACCAAAACAACAAGTAAAAGATTAAATTATTTGAAGTTTTTTCTTAAAATATATTATTATAACTTATTGATGATTAAATTTTACTTGATGTAAAACATTATTTATTTAAATATTTAATATGATATTCATCTTCTTACATTAATTTTGTGTGTTTTGTAGAACTACCTAATGCTCACTCGCTTGTGGACGCTTACTTCCACAGGCGATTAAACGACCTATAAAATATAAATACGGTACTTGGCAGTTCTCCTAAAATTGTTATTTTTACCCCAAAAATTGTGTATTTTTTAAAAACAGCGTGTAAAGCTGAAATTTTGCTGTGAGATATAAGCTTGGACATTATAATGCACGTTTATTGAAGTGGCATCTATGAACAACCCCTATTTATTTTATAAATTGAATTTTTAAAAAATGTGTTAATACGGACAATGACGATTATTGTAGAATAATGATAAGCAACAGAAGGAAAATGATGCTGTGGTACCAACAATGATTCTTTACAACAGAATTGAAATTAAATACTTACTTATTTAGCTTCACGCTATATTACTAGTGGGAAAGTCAGACAGAACGGAACTCCAAACGCTACGCTATATACCTCTTTCACCTCGTCCACTATCATCAACTTTTCATACATGCCATCTGGGGCGTCCTCATGCTTTTTACGTGATTTTCCTCCATCCATCCATAGTGTCTTTGATGCTGTATTTTCGAAGGTCAACCGAGGGCTCCCCCTATCTTTGTTACCGCTCACTTTTTCTTAATTAATCTTTTTCCCGACTGCTAAGGAAGGGTTATTTATGTGTATCTTGTATGTATGTAATATACTTTATTACCTCATATCTCCAGAACCGCTGAACGGATTTACTTAATTGAGGTATCGTTAGATTAGTATTAGCAGCCCAAGTGTTCTTAAATAGGTGACGTAAAAAAAAAACAATCATGGCGGCTGGGAGACGCCATTGGACTTAGTAAAAAAAAAATCATTTCGAATACCACAATATGGATATCAAATTCAAGAGCTCAATACGAGGATTTCAAAAAGGTATATCATGATTATCTTTACCATAATGAATTCTAACAAAAAAGTGAAAAATAAAAAAATATTTGTAAAAACAAAAACCCCGACTGCATAAAACTAAAAAAAAAAATAAACAAGCCCAATAGTTTATTAGGATTAACAGTCGGGACCTATAAGTAATTCTTCAATCAATAAAATCTTTACCAGGAACCCTGCGTAATTTTAAGAGGTCCCGACTGTTAATCCTAATAAACTATTGGGCTTGTTTATTTTCTTTTTAGTTTTATGTCGGGGTTTTTGTTTTAACAAATATATTTTTTGCTATTCCTTTATCACCAATCCATTCGCACGTTCTATTATATTCTCACCGTGAAAAGTATGATTGACTTATTCCTAGTTGTGACACACGAGTGCTTAGGATGCTATCCAATACGTAGACCAATATGTAGCCGTTGCTAGAATAAGGAGTCTGTTTCATTTTGAGGTGCGAGACGTCCAAACTTGGAGTCGAATTATCGCATAAGAAGCTGGAAGTTTTATCCATCGATCAAAGAGGAATAAGTACTTCCAAAATATTAGACATCTTTGAAACAGAAAGCGGAAGCGTTGAAGTATACTCTGCCATGCTTTTCTCCTTTAATTCTTATATTTAAGAATTAAATGAGAAAAGCAGCGACAGAAATATGTGATAAATGAAAACGAGGTTTTAGTAAAAAGGATGATAAAGTGAAAGACACTGTAGAGAAAAAAGCTCGTTAGGATCATAAGGCCTCAGATAAATCTTTTTAAAAAGAAAAAGCTACAAATGCACCAAACGAAAGTACTGATAAAGATGAAGCGTGAAAATTATGAGAAAGAAACAAGGAAATTTTAGTAATTCCTAAGGTTGTTTACTAATTTGCCACACATTTTACAGCAGTGAGCAGATCGCAGGAGGTCCTAAACCAAGATTTTTTTTTAGATGTTTGACAGTGGTGTAAGATATTTTGGGAGACTACCTCGGTACAATATTTTAATCGCCTCCTGTGTTGTAAAGTCTGTTTATAGAGATCACTCAGCCTATGTGCGAGAAGAAAAGGGACCTCTCATGTATTGAATATGGTTGCGCCATGTCAACTTGGCAGCATGAAGTGACACAAAGTGACATGCAAGGGAAAATTTCCTCCCCAAGGAATTCCTTTTTCTTTCTTAAAGAAGGACCAGAGCCTGTTCTTGCATTTGAAAGAAATGAAGAAATTTGAATTTGAAAATGAAAAGACACAGGCGTATTGCTGCCGGTAACAGAATTAGCGGTGCCTTAGATGCAGTGGTGAGACCGTGAAATAACAGAATAGTCGCATGTTTGGGTACCCTCGTAACTCTTAAATTATATGGGTTGCCGAAAATACACAATATGACTAAACTGACTGTATATTCAATAGTTAACCAAATCGGTACGCCGAGGTATAAACTGGCTCATCATGTCAATGACTCTTACCATTTTGTTTGTGGGCTGAAAGATCTTAAGTTAGCTAACAAAGAAACCATACTCACATACTTCAATAGTGAATCTTATCCACATTTTTCTACCATTGGCAAATCTTTATTTCAAAGAGCTTTAGATAGGTGAAGAATGCCTTTCATCAGATCAAGATGCCTACTCCCCTCCAGCGGTATCAAAAGTCCCTCAGCAGAAAGACAACCGGAACATCTACCATATGTAAAACAACTTTTGAAACAGACAGATTTGCAACATTTTAAGAGCATTTTAAGAGAAAAACTTCCATTAAAACGTTGTTTAAGTCTAACAAGAAAGTAAATCCAATTCTTAAGACCAGTGAAACGTAATTTTCCTCTGCAGTGTGTAGACCTATAAAAAGTAGTTAGTAACTGAGATTTAACATACATTGTTCAAAAAAGGGGAAGCATCGGTATTGGGGGAATCTCCGATGTCAAGAATGTACATGTATCGAAGTCAGCTGCGTCTGGGTAAAGAGTGGATAAACCTAACCATAATATCGGGTCTTATAAATCCCAAACCCTCGCTCGGGAGAAAAGATATATACAGGAGGAAGGTCACGAAAAAACATAAGAAACCCCCGCATGGCATTTATAAAGAGATTGACG
>DWLH01001148.1:0-14199 GCA_018249795.1 Heliconius telesiphe telesiphe
ACATTTTGCGGTATTACTCATCAATAAAATGCACACTACCTTCATTTATAAAATTATATAAAAAGAGTGAATTAATTTAATAAAACTATTACAAATTAGCAATAAAATTACTAACAGACGTTTGATTCTTAAGTGTCTTCACAAAATTTTAAAATGGCTAATACTTTCAAGTGTTCCAAGCGTAAATAAATTCCTTCAATAAATTGAAGGAGGAAAAAAACTTGAAGTAATCAATATTAACTATCAATATTTCTAAAAGAAAAGTATCATATTTCTGTAGACAACATGTGTTTTATTATCAGCAAATTCAAAGGAATCTCATTCGTTCCTTTAATAAACGATGGACAGAATCGTCCCGGTAAAAAGATTAGATTTTTTAAAAAACAACGAAAATTGGTTAGATTCTGAATATTTGTTAACCTTACCAATCATTGAAGAAGTAGGACCTGAGAACAAACCATCGACGTCTTCTGGAAAACGCAGAAGACCCTGTGTCTCTATGGGGACTCATCAGAATCAACGAAGAGGCGAAAATATCGCGCTATTTAGTGAATATGGCTTAGGACACATCTGCAATGCCTACGTTTAAGGCTTACGTTCCATAGGAGAATTAGAAGCAAAACTCGTAGAAAAACGAAGGCTTACTGACCGAGATACAATGTCTCTATATTTGAATCTCATAGAAAACGCAAGCCAGAGCAAAATGCTATCGGATCAAGAGGAATTGAGTGTTTTCATTGATTCGGATTTAGCAAAAGCGCAATACATGTATTTAAGGAATCTAAGAAACGAATGAGATCCCAAGAATGCACAAGGTGCACAAGAATCTCGTAATAAGGAGTATAAAAAATTTCGCCTACATCATGCCAGAAGTGCTCTCGATCAGCTACAAATGAGAATGTATTTCATACTTTTCTCTACACATCAGATCCGTACATTTCCAGTCGTAGAAAAATATACGAGTATAGCAAAAGTGTGAAGGCACTTGATGAAGATACCCTAGATCTTTTAAAAGTGAATGAACTTATTATGGATCCCGAAGTTCACCAAATATAATTAAATATAATATACTCAGTATGTAATATACATTCATTTCTAATATTATTCTACTTGTAAATCAGTTTTTGTAAATTTTATATTTTCAAAAACTGATTCCCGCTAGAGAAAATTAAATATTTTGTATTTGCATTTTTCTGCTCTGGTGTCGAGACAAAGCGTGGCGTTGTGTTCCGCTACCTCACACGCAATACCTCAAAAAATAGCCCGAAAGTGGGGAATAGTGTGTGTTAACACTAAATTCTGTGTCTACTAAAACTTAAAAAAAAAATCTGCGGTGTTTAATTTTTTTTTCTTTACCATCCATATAACACAACCCAACATTTCATTATAACTACCATTCGACCTAGAACTATAAAATTTGACAAGAAGTGAGAACGTACAGCAAAAGTAAAGAAAAAATTCCCACACTTTTATTTATAAGTAGATCACGGGAAAAACCTTTACAGTCTTAAGAATATAAGTAAATGAAATTAATTTCATTACGTCGACATACAAGTCCTAGTTACAACTTATTTTTGCGGAAATTTGTAAAAATCTCCCTACATAGATGCTAACAACATTTCGAAAAATTTCGACGTAGCTTGATGATAACGTATGGCTTAGTGGTCAGAGCGCCTCGTCGGTTTCCAGGAGGCGCGGGTTCGAGTCCCGCTACGTTCACATTTTAATATGTTTTCGAAATAAGTTAAATGAAGTTTACATATTATAAAATTAATTTTCCAAAATAATTTGAAAACATGAAATTATTTAAAACTAGAAAGTTTATTTCAATACGTAGAAGCATTAGCGTTAACATAATGTAGACTTTAACATACAGCATTTTGAGTTCATTCCATTATGGAAAGTACCTAAGAGAAGATAGTGTTCATTCTTTTTTTTAATTATGTCAGCGTTAAAGATTTACTTTGTTTATATGCTAATATTTTCTCTGTTTCAAAGACATTTTTTTAAATAGAGAGATCTTATTGTTCTCAGTATTTAATTTAATGTCAGATTAAATAAAAAATGTCACACTTAGTAGACCATTTTTTTGGTTTAACGCTGTATCCCACACATAGGTAAGCAGGGTCTGGGAACCTAGTATTAAGATTTTCTGTTCTCAATAAGACACTTCCTTCACTTTCCGTAGAATTCTGGAGGCATTGCGTGGAGTGCCTAATAGTGCTAAATATTAAATATTTTTTATATTTATATTATGCCTTAGATCCGCATGGGTAAAAAATAAGCTCTGTCAATACTTAAAAAATACAAAACAGTTTTCAATATTGTGTTTGAAGTAAAGGCCGCTATTGCGGATATATCGATACGTCACACGGCTGTCTGTCAGTTAAAGTACCTCGGCAACTGACTGACAAATCGAGCGATCGTAAGAAGTGTCGATTTTGGGTCCCATTTGTAAGACAAGTGGCAACTATTCACATTGCGAAACATTTATTTTTTGTAACAAAGGATTTTGTTTAGAAACAACTTGTCTAACAGAATAAGCTTAATTGTATTGGAATGCGCTGTGAATGGCTTCCAGGGTGATTACGGGTAAACTTTTGCAATCACCATGTTCAAATTGAATACGGTCTGGCCAGTTTTTTATTTGGCAACGATTGTTGTCTTGTTTTTCGTGAAGTAATACATTTTTTATATAAAAGTCCTTTAAATGTTAATGGTTTTAACAGTTATATTTTGATATTTGAAAAATTAAATGGTCATCGTGGCGCAGTGGGATAACGCCTGTAAGAGAGATCGACTCTTACTCAGGGCAATGTGGCAAGGTGCGGTGTTACTGTTCGCCAATCAACATGCAATACCTCGAGTATTTTGTGCAAATAAGGGAACGGAACGTTTCACCAGTACCTTCCGATACTTGCCCAATTATGTGGGAAAAATATCCATTTCCCCGAGTGTGCAATCGAAATCACAACGCCGCGACGGCCTGTATTTCATCAAAATACTTAATTTTTACGTGTAGGAAGCTGCGCTGCTCTTGGTTGCCGTCCAACCACTTCAACCACTGAGCCATAACTCCTTTTCAAATTACGTTAAAATTCTTGTACCCTTATTACTATTTTTGTTATCTCTGTAGCGAGATTTTTATAAATTTCCGCTGCCCAAAGACCAGGAAACTAATAATGAACATTGGCTTCGAGACCTTTTTCGTATACATTTTAAAACAATATCCTAAAATCTTTTTCTTTCCTAACTGCAGCAATAACATTAAATAAAATATTAAAAAAACTCTATTTATCTGTTTAAAAAATAATAAATTAGCATGTATTTTATTAAATTTAATTAAATTAGCTGTAAAAGTATCTATACTTTAGTCAGTGTGGGATTGAATTTTGAATGTGTATGTCTCACATTTTCTACAAAAAGGTGTCAGTTTTTTTCAAAATGTAATTAATGTGCTCTCTTTAAATGGATAATCCATTAAATTATATTTGATTTCCACTAAATAACAGAAAAGTTTTGGAATTTAATTAAATCCCAGTCCGTAGTAAGCAGAGAAATGGGTTCCGATGAATTGATAAACCGATCCGTATTATTAATTACAAACAAAGTTTGCGTAGCTTTTGTTTGATACTATAGAAGAAAATAATTCTATAAAAAAAATAATATGATAATCATAATTTCTTGCATATTTAAATAATTCATATAACCGCTTCTTTTATTTCTACTGAATGAGATAAATATTAAATAAAACTTCAAAGAAATATTGTTTCACATATATAATTGTATGAAAAGCTGAAAATAATTTAAACAACATTTTTATCTTCAATCCAAACATTTTTATCGTTATTCGAATGATTTATGATATTAAAAAGAATTCTTAAAAGGTATTTTCAATAAACGAAACACGATTATTCGAAGCCAAGTAACTGGAAATCCATTATAAGTAAACTCGTCTTGAAATAAATGCTTTTTATTATGCAAAAACTTTATATGAAAGTTTATAGAAAGAATTTATAAAAACTGATATCCAATCTGTGATTTATTTTATGTAAATTAAAAATATGATTTTGGTCTGTTTTATATGTTCATACTAAATTAAAATATATTTAAACTATTTTCAGTTCTTGGCTCTGGTAGATAAAGCACGGTGTTGAATTCCGACAGTCTTAATGTCAGTCAGTCGGTCTTAATCTTAATGTCTTGAAAATTTGAGAGGAAAGTGACGGATCGAATGTCTTAACCCTAGGTTTCCACTGTCTTACCCTACTTTATGCGAAAAAGCGTGAAATTGTATATTCATTTTCCTCAGATCCACTGCAAAATTTTGTAAAAATTTGATTATCAAAACAAATCGCGTCAGTAAAAATATATAAAATTATTGAACAATCCGCAATAGAAATTATATTTACTAATATCATAAACTTTGATTTTTAAACGTGCTAATCACAACAAAACAAAAAAACGTAGCAAAACGGAAAAGCTTAAATGTTTCGTATTATTATTATGTATTTTCTACAGAATAGGCGACACGTTGCGATACAAAATAAATCATCACTTGTTAAATGCTAACAAAAGGAAATATGTGTGTTTCAGTTGCCAGGAGAGTATTAGTGGCATTTCACTTTATGACCTAACATTTCACCTACAAAAATTTATACTCTATACTTAAATACTTAATATTATGGAGCTGACAATTATCTGGTGGAACACTTTTGTACCTGTCTAGGGTCACTAATACCTAGGAGACTTGATTTGTGTCATACACATATCTCGGCTGTTTAAAATTTACCATGTACGCCAAGGAAGAGAGAAGAGAGTAGAAAAAAAATTACTAAATCTTAAATATCTCAACATCTAGCCATTAGGAACAGCTAGGTTTTTAAAAAAATATTTATTTTCAGGTTCTGTAACTTTAATTAATCCTAAGAGATAATGAGAATGTAATTTCTATTTCGGGCATTTTATTATATAGTTTACATGAGATATAAAAATAATAATTTTATATGTTTAATAGTTTTAAATATAATTTAAAATGTTCTATGTACATTATTTCTTTTAAACTCATTCCCCCGAGTGGAAATCAAGTCCACAACCTGTCACGTTTATAGTCACAAGCTTTTGCACCTGCGCCACGACTGCTTTCTAAGTAAATTAAAAAAAAAAGTCAGTACGGGAGAACAAACAAACGAACTTCTAATTTAAAGGAGACAGGAAGATTTTTTGAAAATTGTAAATTTTTTTTAATTATTTACAAGAAGTCCTTATATCAATTTTCGGATCTCTAATCGTATATTCGGATATCATGTACATGCCTACGTACCAAACATCAGCTTTCTAAAACTTTAGGAAGTTCTCTATGTATATTGATCATCATAAATCAGTAAATCAGTGACTAAATCAAGAGATTTTAGATATTAATAAAATTTAAATTATATGAACTATGCAAATTAAACTTAATATATTTAATAAACGCACAAAATTTTGATTGTCTGATATAACCCGAATACAAGTTTGGGGAGGTTCAAAAACGAGTAAAGTCTTTTTATACATACATATATTTTTTAACTTGTTTAAAATATAACGTCTAATGGACGGTCGACTGGTATTAGAGGAGTATATCTGAGATATTGGAAGTCTGCACCGAGGGCGCAGTTGGGGGAGTAGATATTAGACTTCGGTACAATAGATCTGTCCGTTCGGAATTAACTATATATTCGTGAAAGTTTTTTGTTGTTGTAATAAAAATTATATCATTATTTAATATAAATTCCGTCCCCCCTGTTCCCTCCTTTCACTCGAATTTTGAGACTTTGCGTATTGAGAGGCGGAATTCAACGCCGCTTTTTGTCTTAGTACCAAAGCGAGGAAATGGAAATAATTCAAATCAAACGAACAACCGTCATGTTTATAGTCAGTCGCTGTGCTGCTACGCCACGACGGCGTTTTCTGTAGATTTTGGCCATTACAAGCGAAATACTATAGATACAATATCATACTCTTATTAACAATTTATTTAACATAAATAAATATTTAATTAATTAATGCACATCTCTTTTCATTAAAATTTATATATTATAACAATTATATGAATAATTAAAGCTTATATACTTATATATATATAATACAAAGAGTTACAGATAAAGTTAACAAAATGTTCTATAATTTAACTTTTATTCTATAGTACCCAAAGACATTTTAAATCACATAATATACAAAATAGTATAATAATATTAATGGTTGTTTTTTATACCTGAAGCTGCTATCTGGGACTCGCACAGGTCCCCAGTGTACTCGGCGCGCAGATACAACTAACCGCCGCTGGACCCATTTACCTGTTACAATGGAATAGTTTAATATATAGATAATTACAATAAATATTGTTTGATATGCTAAATTATAATAAAAATATTTAACAAGGTTAAAATTTGTTTTTTGTTAGTGCTAGGAAACAATTCACAATAAATAATTCACTTCCCGAGTGGAAATCAAATCCGCGACCATTGAATTCACCGTCAGACATTACACGACATGGCACTACGATAATTTCTATTACAATTATATTGCAAAACACTATTTTTTCATCACTAGCAAAGCAACTAAGAAGACTACCTATGAATATGTGTAAAAAAATTAAACTTCCGGTAACGCAAAAAATATACATCTATAATACAGTCATACATTTATAAAATATTTTATTGAATTATTTTTATTACAATTTTCTAAGATATTCAAATCAACAAACGTAAGTTACTACCAAAATTCGCGAAATTTTTCATAGAATATTAACTAATTCGAAATTGCTATAAAAGCCTCATAATACTTGTATACGTACTCTAGAGCACTACCGTGTACCCAATCTGACCTCCGCTTCGTTAACTAAACTGCCTAATGTAGCTGGTACTCGTATCTACAAAATTTATGTAAATCCCCATATGAGTATCGAAGTATACGAAACCAATTAATCCCGCAGTGTATTCTGTAAACATTGGAAACAATATAAAGTCTATTATTTTAGTTGTAAATCTGGTAAGAGAGAAAACGAATATGATTCATACTATGAGAGATAAAGCGCGACTAAAACGCAGTGTCTTAACATTAGGCTAATTTACTTATCCAGCTGTTTTCGGGATATAGCGTGTTAGAAGTTGAAGTTATTATTATTTATTATTTTTCATACCTTCATAATGTAGTGGGCAACTTTTGGGACAAATGAGTGGACGGCAGTGGATTTAAATTTGATATAAACTGTCATTTACTTAATGATTGAACATATATTTTAATTTTCTTAATACGCTTCGCTACGTGATCTCGGTGATTTTATTATACGATAAAACAATAATATGGTGTCGTTGAATTGACCTGATGATGGAAACAGGACTAGACTGTTCGCGCTCTTCGGAAGCTACTAGTAAAACACTTGAGTTTAGACTAATACACTGATTTATAGATCCCAACATTTTTTTTATTTCATTCACACTTTTTATTGCACGATAAATGCGTGGTTCTTTTTTCTTCTTTATTTAGTTACGTATATAATTTTATTTAAAAATTTAATATGTGTTCGAATAAATAACTAAACTGAATCATATTCTCTTTGGGGTTTAGCATAACTGAAATTCTGGCTGGCTCAGGGTTGATATTTACAAACACAACAATAATAATGTTAACTAAACGATATAACTTGCAATAAAATCAATATATTAAGTATTTCTAAAGAAACGGCATAAAATATCATACCGTATTTTTAGAAATACTTAATTTAATATTATATTCCTTCTAGACGAAATGAACGTAAAGATTAAAAGATTAACTCCTAAGTTAGTGCCATTTATTTCTAATACCCCAAACCATAAATTTTATCCTAGAATGTTATAGAATTACATATAAGTATATTATACAGCAATAATTAATACATAATGAATAGTCATGTATATTCTGAACCACCCTGTAGGTACTCAAGTGAACATCAGGCGCGCACACGTACTCGTATATATTTAGAACATAATTCATGGGCCACGAGATTGTATGGAAATTGATGCTATTATCGCAGTGCAGAGAGCACTTCACGCAGCAAATGCATTACGTCAGGCAAACAGTTTGAAAGCCTTTATTACGCGACCTGCTCTCGTAGTGTCGGCGTGCATCGTGATGTATGATGGGTTGTTGTATTTTGTTACATTTATATTGTAATAATATATAAATATTAATTTATCTCGCTCTAGCTCTGGCTCGGCGTTGAATTCCGCCAGTCAACACACAGCGTGTTGAGAGCGACATAGCGTGAGAATTCTGCGGATAGTGGGAAATAAAAGTTTCGCAATGGAAAACGGAATATATTGATATGAAATACGCATTCTTTTTCTATAAAATTAGATAAATACTTGTATAAATGAACTCGTGCAAAAATATAAAAGTAAATTTGACTTTGTTTTATTGCTGCGTTCGTTGTGTTAGGGGGTGGTCTCTCTGACACGGTTGGTGAGAATTATACCGAGCTGAATATCTGCATTCCATTCTGAATCAATATTTAGAGTGTAGGTTAAACAAATATTATTATTCAACCAAATATGAAACAATAGCCTAGGTATAGGAAATTTTAGAAAAAAAATGAAATATTTGTGTAATTGGGTAAATAATAAATTGTGTTTTTACATCATTGTAATTCTACATTTTCTTTTATAACAGCTCAGATAACTTGAGATTTGACAGCAAAGTTGACTGCCTTACAAAATGGAATATGATAATTACGTTGAAATTTAATTTGCTATTTTATAGTGATGAGTAAATTTATTTTTTGGTTTATGGACTATCATTACTTCAAATGCGGATCGAACCCACAACCACTATGTTTACAATCAATGTTTAACCTACTGCGCCACAATGATCTTGTGTTGTGAGCTTGTCTTTGCTATACTTCTAAACAAAATGCCACAAAAATGATATTAAAAGTATACATAAATAATATTGTGACAACAGAAACTTTCGTACTAAATATCGAGGGAGATCCATCGTCGGCGACGTTGAACTCGTTATCACGAGGAAATTGCGAGGACTTAGGATGTGAGCTGTGACCTCTTTCGGATGGATGGGGGACACTATTTTAATTGTGTGAAAGAAAAAGCTTAAAATATTATTCGTTTGTATTTTTAACTTAGGAAAATACTTGTTGTAAAATTTTGAGGTTTATATTGAACTCTGAAAAAATTATGTGATAGCAGGAATATAATTCGATTTTTCGAGTCAATTTTCGAGTTGAGGGACTAAAACCAAGGCCGCACTTTGTTTTGTCAGAGCGGGGAAATAAAAATAATTTAATTAATATTAAGTAATAAATAATTAAACAATGAAGCCCTCTGGGGCAGGACACATGCGTACGAGTGTAAACGCGACGTTTGTGGGTCCGATTCCCACTCGAGGACATTATATGTTTAATATTTTCATTTCCTTGTTCTGTTAACGTTGGAAAGCGCGGCGTTTAGTTCCTCCACTCAACTCACAATATCTCAAGAATGCGGCAAAAAGTGGTGGTAGCTCTTACGTCATAATGGAGTACAAAGTGTCTTGACACTAGGATCCCACGCACTGCCTACCCCACTATGTGCGGGATACATTGTAAAGCTACAACAAGAAAAGTAATAAAAATTAAAAAAGTGAAAGAATGGCTTTAAATAAAATTTATTTATTATTTATCATAGCTTGACGTTTATAAGGATGTGATAAACCAAAATTAATAAACAAAATTTAAAAACAAAAGCCGTCTTAAAGTTAGGTCTCTTTTGGGTAGCCTAATTAATGACTACAAAATGAATATTACATTAATCACAGTTAAAATGTAATTTATTCGAAAACACCCTTTAATTAGCGGTTTCGAAACGAAAACTTAATTACGGTCTGGTCTATATAAGTATATGTTATATTAAGATCAGCTAAAGCGTGCAATTCAAATTTCATTTATCAAAACACCTGTCTCCTCTGTCCTGGGAAGGTTTGACAAGGGTCCCGCTTACCTGCAGGTTCCGCCGTTTTTGCACATGTTGGACGTCCTCGGGCACAAGGGCCCGACGCCGCAGTCAGCGCCGGAGTAGCCTTCAAAACACGAACAGTAGAACTCCCTGTAATGAAAAAAGTGTATTATTTAAATAAATCACTAAGTTGTTTTATAATCTAGAATGTCTGTCTGTCAAGGTCAGTTTTCGAGAACGCGCCAACAAGCAAATTTTTATCAAATATTCAGTCTTTTGGAGTTACACATATAAAAAATAGAACAAAAAGTTAATTGAATAAATGAACATGAAAAATATGAAAAATTCCCGAGAGACACGAAAATGTCACTTATATTTTTATTTATTACTAAAATTCCAAGATAAAATGTGCACTAAAATTAATAAAGCAAAGTCAGCAAATAATAGTTTGATTAAACATCAGTCGCGCAAATTCGAAAACGCACGCAATTCGAAACAAGGATTAATTTTAAATATTCATGATTTTTCAATCTAAAGCGAAACCCAATATCAGATTTCAGCGGCAATTATTAAGCAAATGAACGGATCTCGGACAATTAGTATTATCGAGAGTTAACGCTCGACGATTAAATTGTTATCGATTCCAATCCAGATGTTTTAATTAAGTAAATGTTTTCCTTATACCTCTTTGAAACACGCTTATGATAAGTAATGGTAGATCGTGATGTCGATAGCTTCTGGATATCATTTGTCTTAATTCAATAACAATAGTAATGTTGTTCATAGTACACAAAATTGGTATTGATTTAAAATTGGGGTTCCGTATCTCAAAAGGAAAAATCGACTCTTATAGGATTACTTTGTTGCCTATCTATCAAGATTATACATCTCGAGATCACGTGGAATCAAAAGCTCAGCACGCAGAAATTAATATAATCTATTCATGTCTACGGTATATTAGAGCACAGATAAAATTAAAATTAAAAGATTGTTTTTTTTTAGTAGTCAACGCAATGAAAATGAACAAGCATTTACGCATTGTTTTTTATTGTATTAGAATTTTTGTATGACATTCGAGTCTAATAAAATTTGGCACGAAGTGAAAACTTTCAATATAAATAAAAGAACGTTTTTAATTTATTTCATAAAAACAAAATCGTTACAAACTTTTATAAATAGTTAATGTCATACAAATTGAGTGCATACGTTCGCAAATATAGGTTTGTCAACTTTTTCAAGTTTGTCAAGTTGTACTCCTCCTATTGACCTATAATTCTCAAATTTAAATTATCTTACATATTATAAAAATAAATCTGAAATCCATATTATTTAAATAAATGTGAACTTTTTGTGTACTTTCCTCTCACACCATGTTATACTAAAGGAATTCTATTATAATTAAATTTCTCATACTATCCGCCGTATCTGTGGCAACATCGCACAAAGCTTTCTAGTGGTACACGAAATAAACAAATTGACACGCTAACAAATATTTTGTCACTTAAGCACTGAGAGAGGATGCGGTCGACGTTATTGAATAAATTAACACTTAGTTGTACTTGGAATCTCGGTGCATCCACTATTAAACTGGCATTACTGTACTAAACCCAAACAACTGCACGCCACGTATTTATCTACAAGACGTTTAATTAATGTATATTCAAGTGGAATTTGGCGCGCTCGCTCGTTTGAACTCGCCACATTATTATAGTCAAGTAAAATTAACTATTACATTTAAAGATACTAATTAAGAAGACTAATTTGCTGCTTAAACAATACTTTACTTTTGAACTCTTAAATAAGTATCGTCTTCCAAAGACTTAGACTAACTTTACATAAAAGACCACGTAAAGTTTAAGATATTACAACCCGTTGATCCTACTACTACTACCCTCGATTATTTTCGTAAGGCTCATCCAATTAAAACAAGACCAAAAGGCAAAGCAATTGAGTCAATACGATGTGGAGTTTTGAGCGATTCATTAAAATATACTGAATGGGCGCTATTGTCAAATATGTTTTATAAGAATCGGGAATAAACAATTGCTACTATGTAATCAAATAGCAAATATATATCATAAAACGAAGCTGCTTAATGATGTATTATTAAAAAATGCATAAATAAATCAGCTTCACGCTGCATCCCGCGCGTGGTAGGCAGAGGGATCCTAGTGTTAATAAACTCCGTTCCCCACAACATGAGGGATACGGCACGGTCCACAAGGTCCGCAGATACGGTCGACATAATAATAATAATAATCATCTATATATTTGTTTCTGGAGGCCGTCGTAGCGCAGGGGCACAATGGTGTCAGTGTAAAGCGACGGTTGTGAGTTTGATCCCCGCTCGGGGGAATGAATTATTATTTAATAATATTTTTATTTCTTCGCTTTAGCACCAAAGCAATAGCCCGGCGTTGAGTTCCGCCACTCAACGCGCAATGCCTCAAAAATGTTACGGAAAGTGGGGAACGGAGTGTTTTAACACTAATTTCCCTCTGCTTACCCTGTGCTAGACGAGGGATACAGCGTGAAGTTGAAAAAAAATAAAAAAAATAAAATATACTTACTTATAATCAGGTTTAGCGTAACAATGTCCCAGTAATCTACACTCTATAGCGCTACACGAGGCCGGCTCCGGCGCGGTGGACGGCGCCTTCACCACATACGTCATGTTGAACCCGAAAACTGATAGTAGCCCGAGAGCCCTCAGCTGAGTGCCTTCCAGTCTGTTGAGAGTTAGTTCTACGACTAGCACTGGACTCTGGACCTGTAAAGGAAATTCATTGTTAATATTCAAGTTATGTGCTATGTTCGTATAGTTTAAGATATACTCGTATATATATTTGTTGGCATTAGAACTATAGTTTTTTTTTTTTTTGTGTAAAAAACAGGGAGACAGATAGATACGAGGAGATGAGTGTGTTTAACCGTAGAACTCAACGCCGCCTTAGAATTGGAAATAAAGAGAGTAATGAGAATAATTAAAATATAATCATTGCCCCATGTAGGGATAGCCTTTACGATCTACAGTGGACTTTTTCGAGATTCTTTTTAATATAAAGAAAAGTAAAGCTCGTCGTACACTAAATATCTATAAAAGCTACCACAAATTTTAGTAAGTTTGTGGTGAGCTCTATAGGTATTTAGTACATAAAAAACAACGTGGAGAACTGAAAGTTACAACAATATATTCTCTCTGCGGGAAAAACTGTAAATTTGCTTATTTTACTCGTTAAATTAAATAGTCATTAAAACAACTTGAATTTAATATAGATATCTTATATGGTAAAAAGCAAAAATATGCCAATATTTAAGCTAATATTAATACAAAGAAAAATGAGAAATCGCTGTTCCTCTTACAAGCGATTAAGGTGAGTACTTCCTTTATTATGTTAATTCCGGCTAAGTCTGTACTAGCATCTGCTTTACAGTGAATTATGTAGATTGGAGTAGTCTTTTGTTAATATATTGTAAATTTTTAAAATGTTTCGAGAACTTATCTGTAAACGGAATAACTTATTGTAAATGAGATTGTATGAAAATTATTTATTGGGTAATTCCTCTACTATGCTCGGAGTTAAAAGAAAAAAAATAACATAGTAGACTACACACAATACAGAACTATGTATTTATTTATTATTTAAAAAGGAAATAAGGAATTTTGTTTGTTTATTTATCGATCGTCATGATTCCTTTGAATGTGTATTTTAAGAAATAGACGATTCTTAGTACTTACTGACAAACCTGTAGCCTGTATTGAGAAGAAACATGATTAGTTAAGGTAACTTAAAACGGAGTATCGTAATACTCCGTTCTCATGGAGACATTTTAATTCCCCGTTCTTGAATTCTCAAAGCATTGCGTGTTGTTGAATGGCGGCACTCAACGCCGGACGTTACGAAGTGAGTTTCAAAATATTTACTCAAACCATCTCTTGTGCACGTTTCGTAGTTAAAAGTGCCATAACTACAGCACTACGCGACGCTACAGCGCTTCAACTGACTGGCAAAGAGTATAGTATAGTATAGTATAGTATAGTATAGTATAGTATAGTATAGTATAGTATAGTATAGTATAGTATAGTATAGTATAGTATAGTATAGTTTAGTATAGTATAGTATAGTATAGTATAGTATAGTATAGTATAGTATAGTATAGTATAGTATAGTATAGTATAGTATAGTATAGTATAGTATAGTATAGTATAGTATAGTATAGTATAGTATAGTAT
>DWLH01001149.1:0-14195 GCA_018249795.1 Heliconius telesiphe telesiphe
AGGGTTAAAACACTCCGTTCCCCACTTTCCATCGAATTTTAGAGACATTGCGTATCTAGAGTGGAGAAATTAAAAAACAATAATAATAATCCCAAACGAGTCAATTAGATCCCCGAGGATAAAATTAATAGTAATATGAAGAGCAAAGTGTTTTAATACTAAATTATTACCTGCTAATTATTAAAAGCTAATATAAAGATTTGTGAAGGTAACAAAATGTTCGTTAGCTATAACGTACGTCGTCGACCAAACATGTAACTTTCGAGATAGAAGATCTATTTCCAACACATTCACTTAAACACAGAAACAAATTAACTAATTGAATCTCAGCCATAAACAAAACACGGTAAGGCGCTAACCTCAAGTACGGGTCCCGAAAGTTTCACTGCCGAGAGATAGCCGCAACGTACAAGTGAAATTAGTCCAGTAAGTAACCGAGGCTTGCTTGGTACAGGCCAAGAATCCGGTGAGTTGAGGGCGGCCGACGGCGCGCCTGCAATTACCTGAACACGCTAGGAATGTATGAGCTGGACTGTCACAAGACTAGGACTAAATATGTGTCTGTCATAATGATTTGTTTTTCAATTATTATACAAATTATAGCTTTTTAATAACTCTTAAGTATTATTTCACACTTCATAAGAGAAAAATGCTTTTTTGCAACTATTATTTATTTCTTTTTGCGTTCTTTTATTTAATGTAGGCTTTTTATTTTGTTTATAATTTTTGTTTTCTAATTATTGCAGTAACAATTACTATATTTAAAAAGTAAATTAAATTAGAGACCTTCTTGGAACATTCAGAAGTAATTATATAACATACGAGTATGTAACGGTTGTGGACAACGGCAAAGAATATAAGAAACGATGTCTTAATATGGAATTCTCACTACCTTAGGTAGGTAGTAAGAAATACTTAGGTGGAACTTCTATTCCTAATGTTTACTTAATCGTAATAGCTTATATCGTATAGCTTCACAGCGTGAAACTAGATAGATTAGATATAGAGTCTGATTAAGGTTGAAAATGCATTTATTTCCAAAATCATAATAAATTTCCTAGTGAACTTTATTATGACCAATTACTATATAGTTATAAGAGTATGTCATCGTTTCTGCGAAAACAGAGTTTGCGCAACTTTTGTTCTTACTTGGATTAAGTAAAAAAATATTTGAGATCAAACTTGAAAAAAGAAAGGTAATGCTTTAATCCTATTAAAACATCAAAAACACACTTAAAAGTGTTTACTTGTAATACAGATCGTCCTGGCAAGGAATGAGCCTGATGTTTCATGCTATCAAGACATTGTCATCGGTCATCCGATCCGGACAAAAGTGTAAATTTTAAGCAAATTTGACCACAGGTAATGGTCCATAAATCGATTGACAGATATGTAGATAAATACTAAAGATATAAAATTCTATAAAAAGGTATTTATTCTTTCAAATAAAGATATTTCAACAGCTTTTTCTCTTCACAATAGTTTTTTTTTTAATAATTTCATCCTGTATCCTGCATATAACAGAGTAGGCAGAGCAGAGGGAACCTGGTGTTAAGACACTACTTTCCCCCCATACGGTTACATTACGGATTGAGTGTTAGCCTTGTTATCAGAGCGAGGAATCGAAAATAATGTATTCTCCCAGTAGGAATCGAACCCATGATCGCTGCGTACAGTCAGACGCTGTGCTACTGCGTCACGACCACCCTAATTGTAGACGGATTATACATACGACTATATAATTTTATTTTTTATTTTGTATAGGTCACAAAGACGACCCGTACTAAATTAAAAACAACAACCAACTAGTTGAAAGATTTATATTTAATCAAATTTAATGTAACTAGAGCACGCCGCGCCGTATCACAGCCGATTTAGTTATTAGTCCAAACTTTCCCACTTATACATTTAGAAGATAGATGGAATGTCACTGGTAGTTCACTCTGACATGAACCGTACACATTGCATATTCTGTAGTGACTAGTGTTCAGAAGTGAGTACAACAAAAGCAATGGATATGTGACAAGAGTAAGGTTTTGGCTAGTTTTGCGTCTGCGCGAGCTGACAATCGATAAGGCCGCAGCCTCAGTTCTAACCTACATGGCTCCGCGGCCAGGATTCATTCTCAACACGCGTCTTAGAACTTTGAACCTATATTGACCTGTATAGCCACTGTAACGTGTACTTATATATATATATATATATATATATATATATATATATATATATATATATATATATATATATATATACATATACATATATATACATATACATATACGTTGAAAATGAATTGATAGATTATATGAGGTTACCATATAAATGTACGTTTTTATAAACTTACTTATGTACAAAAGTTAAATAGTTTTTTTTTAATGCTTTTCGAATGTATATTGCTCTACTGTTCTGTGGGATTAATTACGACCAGCCTGTCAGTCTGGTCGGTAAAATCTTATTGAAGGTTGTAGGTTCCATCTCTATCAGTATTATTTTTATAGCTTCGCTTCTCGCTTCGCTATCGCTTCCAATTTTCCCACATAGTAGAGTATGCAGAGAGAACTTAGTGTTAAGACACTTTGTTCCTCACTTTCTGCTCCATTTTCGAGACATCCATCCATCTTCATGGCGTGGAAATAAAATTAAATAAAATACAAACATTCACGAAGTGGATTTCAAAACCACAACCATCTTGGTTACAGGTTAGACGTATTCCCACTGCGCCACGACGTCGTGTCGTGAGGTCGTGCGTGTTATACTCGTACGAGTACATAATAACAAAACACAATTTTAAAGGGACAAATCGAATATTATTGCCTTCCACTGTTCTGAGACCAGTCGTGGCGCAGGGGCACAAAGTGTGACTGTAAAAACGACTGGTTGTAGATTCGATGACCATTCGAGGAAACGAAATATTTACTTAAATTTATATTTTCGTTTCTTCGCTCTGGTGTCGAGACAAAAGCGCAGTGTTGTTCCGCCACTCAACACGCAATGCCTCCAGAATTCGGCGGAAAGTGGAGAACCGAGCACTATGTTCCCTCTGCCTACCTTACTGTGTGCGGGATAAGGCGGAAACTGATCCTCTGTTACTTAATAAATAAATCCTCACTTGAACACCACGCACGCGCCCACATAAACATATAGATGATATTAATATAAATTTTCCATTATTGAGTGTAGATCTAAAATCGTGATCTGTTTTAGAACAAACGACAATTTATACAGCGACTGGTATATTACGAGGTGCGCCGTGCGCGCGTACTACAAGTAGATTCTAGCTATTCACGGTGCGTACCTCATCGAGGACGTGGTTAGATAAATTAATAAAGTTTGATACATCTTGTTTATTTAATTATAAGAAATTTCGTCCAAAAGTATGTTAATTAAATATGAGGTTTTAAATGTTTTTATTTATTTTTCATGCATATTTTTATAAGGCAAAACAAAATTTTAATGTACATTTACTTATTGTTAATCTTGCTACAAGTCGGGAACACCCCGTGCCTAACTTATAGCAAAATTGAACAGTAGGTTCCCGCTGCATATTTTGCTACGTATAATAAAAACAAGATAACAATAACGTGATACAACAAGAGCGCGCTTCTTCTTTTTTAAATTGTTTTTTTTTATTTGGCAAGTAGTTTTTTTTGTGTTTATCTTGAAATTAGAATAACATTCGTTAACGAGGTTCCTTACTCCTGGATTCTCTTTTTGTTTTTCTTTAGTTTCACGTTGTACAAATGGTAAGCAGAGAGAGCTTTGTGTCAACTTTGTGTGGAATAGTAGAACTCAACGCCGCACTCTGTTTTGCCACCGCCACAAAGTGATATACGGGTCACTAATTCCTCCAAACACTGGTATTAAGCCAACAGCCATCACACAGTAAGACGCTGTATCCCCGCGCCACGTGTTCTAATTCAAAACAACCATATGTTGGTATATGTATGTATGTATGTGTATAAAGATTGCGTAATAAGCGTATATTGTAACAAGGATAATGTAAAACGGAATATTCATTATCCCCGATATTCGGGGTGAGGTGAGCCGAGAGAAATGAGGATGGGACTAAAATATTACGGCAAAATAAAATTTCACTCACGATAGATAGCATTATCTGTCGTCGCTCAAATGGTACGCGACTTGTGGTTAGGTTAGATGGTTGGGAGTTCATAAGACCATGTGGAGTTAAGACCAAGTATAAAAGAATTAATTTGTAATATTTTTTAGCTTTACACTGTACCTCGCATATGGCGGGGTAGGCCGAGGGAGCTCAGTATAAGGACGCTTTGTTCCCCACTTCTCCTAAGTAGCGACATGATTGAAAAGTGCTTGTCAACAATCTATTTAAATAAAGAACATTTTTAATTTAAGCTTGAAAAGTCACGGGATGTAACGCGGAGGAATTTATATTCAGCTTTGGTTAGGCAAATGTCGTTTTGGGTTCCGCTAACTAGCTGCGATGCCCAATGAAATCCTAAAACGGAGTACCTTATCACTTTCTCTCCGCTTACTTAGATTTTTAAATATTTTACTATTAAGTAAGCAGATTTTTAACATCATATTCAATGTTAGTAATTTTGTAAAAAAATCTAATTCTAAGTGATAGTTTTTATTTTTTGATACAAAATTAAATAATAATATTAAAAAGAATTCAAAGTGTAAGACTTCAAATTTGAAGCTTAAGAAAAGATTTTCTAATCATAAGTGTTTCAAAGTCGAATAACAAACATTATTGTTACAACAATACATTTTTTATCTTGTTCTTACCTCTAATTAAAAATAGTTTTACTGCGCAATACAAGTGGCTTTAATTAAAGCTTTCCATAAAAGCATGCGCGTTATCGCAACTTTAAGTTATCGTTGTAATTATCGTAAAGCATTACTTTGTTTGTATACGTAATACGCGCCTCTGTATGTGTGGGTGGCCCCTGTATGTGTGCCTACATTGTATTCTTATTACTTTAACGAAATTATCAACTAACCTAATAATTAATTATTGAACTGAAAAAAACTGAATGTCGTCTGACTGTAGACGCGATGGTTGTGGGTGTGATTCCTATTAAGGACTGATTATATTTAAATTATAAAGGTACATAAAGACGGTGTTGAGTTCAGACAGTCAAATTGCAATGTCTCTAAAATTGGGTAAAAATATATCAAAAAGTAATACGCTAGAACTAAATATACAGCTAAAAGTCAAAATTAAACAAAACATCCATTCTTCCGCAGTCACTGAATTCATCAGCATTCTCATATATCCACAGATAACGAGAACATTAATCTCGTTAAAACGGCATTAATAGAATCGGCTTAATTTACATGAGACTACAAAAAAATGAATCCATTTTGTTTTCAAAATGTTGCCATATAATTGTGCGATTCAAAAACATCGACCACAAAGTAGCGAAGGCACTTCCTCTGGGAAATAACGGAACCGGATAAATTCCGTACATAATTAAAACGACAAAGCGTTATTGACGCGAGCGTTCGTTTGGACGAAACGGAACGGAATTAAACATTGTGATATTCACGTCCAATAAAGCAGGCCATAAGATACAGCTAGAGGTGGCTGTGAGTGAGACTCGCCGTTCGTACGTTCTGCATTTGTTTTTAAATGTTGTATTACTAACGGAAATTTCGTTGGAGGATTCGTTTTGTGAGGATTTTAGGTCAGAATAACTGATAACTGTAAACGCGACGGTTGTTTGTTCGATTCCCACTTAGGAAGTGAAAAAAATATATATTTTCATTTCCTCGCTCTGGTAACGACAAAACGTCTGGACAAAACGCGGTGTTTCAGCCACTCAATACACAATGTGCTAAGAACTCAGCTGTGCATAGGTACCGGAGTGTGTCAACGCTAGGTTCCCTCTGCCTACTCTGCTATTTGCGAGATTCAGCGTGAAGCTAATCAAAAATATGCTTGTTTTCATAATACATTTATATTATAAATATTTTACTTGAAAAGTCACCTGAACTCAAATACAGACGCTTTTTCGATAATTTGGTACTTAAAAGTCGTTAAAAATTGCATTTAATTTAGATAACATCTAGAAAATCTAAGTAAAAAATAGTCACATTTAAAAAAATAGCTAAACTTCGGTTTTTAAGTGACAAAAAAGTTACATTCCAAAATAATATGATTAACAGTTGTTTAAGCTATTGAACGATCCCAGTCGATACTGAAAAAAAAAAAATTTATTAATTTTTTACATAAAAAAAGCAATTATAATGAAAATGATTTAACCATACAATATGAGTTGTTAACGTTGGAGTAAAAAATAAATAAAGTACTAAGTTCTTTCCGTTCTACCTAAAGTATAGAAAAAGGAAAGGAATATTCAATGTTAGTGATGAGGCCATCATGTGACGGTTCGATCCACATCGGTTGAATGATTATTTTTTATTTATTTTCATCTTCTTGCTCTGGCAGATGAAGCGCAGTATCGAGCTCCGTAACTCAAGACGCAATATCTCGAAAGTTGAGCGATAAGTGCGAAACAGAGTGTCATAACACTAAGTTCTCTCGGGAAAAAGCGTAAAGTTACCTTTTTTGTTCCTCATAAGCTGAAGTCACCACACTATCTATACATTACCGACTGCGACCGACACATCGGTACATTCGGAGTTCGGACATTTGTCAGCGCCCGATATGTAGACGTGTGACAAATTGCGTCAATTGTTCCCGACACCGCGACTCGATGATAGTTCCTTTGGTGGAGGGTCCTTTTGAAGCTTATTATCTTTCTATAGTCACAAGTCTTATTTCAAAATAGTTATTTTTTATTATCAGTTAGTAAAAAAAATACTAGGAAAGATTATACAAAATAATAATTGTGTGCAGTTCATTTATAAGATGACCTACGTAGTAATAAATGTATGTATGTCAGCTTCACGCTGTATCCCGCACACAGCAGGGTAGGCAGAGGAAAACTAGTGTTAAGACACTCCGTTCCCCACTTTCTGCCGAATACTGGAGAAATTGCGTGTTGAGTGGCAGAACTCAACGCCGCGCTTAGCCTCGACACCAGAGCGAAGAAATGGAAATATAAATTTAAGTAAATATTTCATCTCCTTGAGTGGGGATCGAACTCACAACCAGTCGGTTTTACAGTCACACTTCATGCCGCTGCGCCACGACTGGCCTCTATATAGTAGTAAATAGTAGTAATAAATATACCAACAAAAATAAAGAAAATTTAAAAAAACAATGACAACTATAAATGTCTATAATTTATTTTATTAGATATTAGGATAGCACCGAGGCATGAGGACATTGCGGATTGCTATATTTAATATCTTCATTTCCTCGCTCTAGTACCGAGACGCGGCGTTAAGTTCCGCCACTCAATGCGAAATGCCGCAAGAATTGCAAGAAGGCGTAAAGTGAGGAACAGAAATATTAATGGTAAACGGAGTATCTTAATACTAGGTATCCTGCTATGTACTAAACTAAAAATAATCATAATTTTCGATTATTAATGGGATAACTTCTGACTGTAAAATGCAATGACTGGAATTCGGGCGGAAAGTGGAAAAGGGACTGTCTGAATACCAGGTAAATCTGATAAAAATATATACGTGCTATAATGTATTTTTAACAGACATGGGTATGAAATAGAGAAAATTATATTACGACTTATCCTAATTGGCTATAAGCTTTCGACTAATATCTATTAGTCAATCTGTTCTTCACCAATTCAATCCTATGAGTGACATCACACTCCACTGGGCCACTAGACACCTGTTCGTCGTTTTTAACGAATGCAGCCCCAGGAAATTGGTCCATCGTGTCTAGATGCCTGGTGACTGCCATTCAGGCGTCGTAATTGACTTCGCTGCAACGAACTAACGACCTGTCTATTCTAAATATTTAGATGTTGCGCAAAGAATGCTTTTGCGTAGGGGCAATTTTTTGTGTGAAATAAAATTGGGTTGGTTGTGGTGGAGTAGAGTGTTTTTGAACTATATTCATAATTATTTCGCTTTTTTAGATTAGCAAAGTGTCTGTAGCGATGATTTCGATTTCTACTATTATCGTAACAAGATAAAACACAGCGTAAGGTCCCACCATTTCGCAAATAACTGTATCTTAGCACTAGCTTCCTTAGATAAGCAGAGCTACACTGCATCATAAAGCTGATTAAAGTGTGAAGCTAAAAATATCTCTATATAAATTTTCTTCTCCGAGATCTTTTGGAGCAAGTGTACGTCTTACATTCTCACTATCTACCCGGGTGTTCTCACTATCTACGGAAGTGGCTATAGGAGTAATGCAAAAAAAACCTTTTTTTCTTTTAAAAATAAAGTTTATTATTAGAAATTTTAAAAATCCAACCCAATAATATTATTTCTTTTTTTCTGTCTGATATGTCGTTTGAGTTAATAAGAAAACCTTTTCATTGTATCATCTATTATAGAACAACGTTGTGTTTGGTTTTTTTTTGTTTTTACTTCTTGGTCACATACATTTTTCCATTTTTGTACAGTGATGTGTGTGTCTGAAGGGTGAGTGACATAGTTGTGTCTTTGTGTGTATCCGTGTGTGTGCTTGTGTGTGTGACAGAGAGATGAGGTGAGGTGTTATGAGACGTGTGGGAGTCGTGCAGTATATAGGCTGGCTTCAGGCGGTCTATTGAAACTGTCACGGATTTACCTTTTACGTCTATCTTGAACATTTTTTTATCTCTTGTCAAGACTTTGTGTGGACCAGTGTACGCAGCCTGTAGAGAACCCCGTAGCACGTCTTCTCGAAGGAAAACGTGACTACAGGATTCAAGGTGTTTAAAAACAAATGGTTTACGATTTAAGTTGTGGTGCTGCGTAGGAACTGGTCGTACATTTTGGACGAAATGCTTCATCCGCGTCGAGACATCAGTGATGTCAATGGTGGGAGTGGTGACGTTATGCCCGAAAAATTCTCCAGGCATTCGCAGTGACTCACCGTACACTAGGTCTGCGGATGAAGCTTGTAGGTCCTCTTTGTAAGAGCTTCTAATGCCGAGGAGGACGAATGGGAGTGACTCGGTCCAGTTGCTGTTACCGTGGCAAACAATAGCGTCTTTCTATTGCCGATTGAAGAGTTCTACTAAGCCGTTGCACTGTGGGTGATATGCGGTTGTCCTACGATGTTCGAATCCAATGGATTTGGGCAATTGTTCGAACAGGGCGGATTCGAATTGCCGACCTCTGTCCGTAACAATAACGGTAGGACAACCGAAGACCGAGATATCCAGCAGGATATCAATGCTTTGGCCACTGTTTCAGCTGTGATATCGGTAATACGGACAGCTTCCGGCCATCGCGTAAAGCGATCGATGGCTGTCAAGCAGTACCGATATCCATCGCTTGCGGGCGGTATGGCGGCGTTTGAATCGCGCCGAAGGTAATGTGTGCGTACTTAAAGGTGAGGACACGTGACAATGTACCTTCGAGCGCTGGCAGGGCAAACACGCCTTAGACCATTCACGGCAATTTTTCCCCATCAGTGGCCAAACAAAACGTTGTGCATCGAGTTTAGTAGTTGCGTTTGCGCCAGGGTGACTGAGCGAGTGCAAGGAGTCATATACTTGCCGGCGAAGGGTAGCTGGCACGTAAGGCCTGGGAGTCGACGTACTGACGTCGCAGTACAATTCAGTACGACTCCCAGGGATTATCAGCTTTTGCAAACGCAACGAAGTGCTGCCGGCAAGAATATTTGCGAGGTCTGCGTCTGCTTTCTGGGATCTGGCCAGTACCTCTAAACTGATAGGCATCTGCAATTCATCGACCCGAGACATATATGTCGTATGTCGGTCGTGAATTGCGAGATGAAATCCAGGTGTCTATACTGACGCGGGGAGCAATTGCTCTTCCATTCGTGAAATGCGAAGCACAACGGCTTGTGGTCAGTATTGACTATGAAGTGGCTGGCCTCTAGCATATGGCGAAAGTGCTTGATACTCTCATAGATGGCAAGGAGCTCGCGATCATAGGGTGAATACTTCACCTGCGATGGGCTCATCTTGCGAGATAAGAATGCTAGAGGCTGCCATGCTTCACCTTGGAATTGTTGAAGGACTCCACCTATCGCCGTATGAGAGGCGTCAGTGACCAGTCCAAGTGTAGCAGTAGGATCGGGGTCTGCTAGAAATGCGGCGTCGCAAAGACTCTTCTTGCAGTGCTCGAATGCTTGTAAAGAATTTCCCTGTATAGCGACGGGATGAGACGCTTTGACTGAGCCGGTCAATAGGGCGTTGAGAGGAGCTTGGATTTGAGCGGCTTTCGGTATAAAACGTCGATAGAAGTTTACCATTCCCAAAAACCTTCTAAGTTTCCTTATTGTTTTGGGAATGGGAAAATCAGTAATAGCGTTGACCTTTACTTCCAATGGTTTCGTACCTTCGCGAGAGACGTGGTACCCCAGAAACGTGACTTCAGGAACAGCGAAAACGCATTTAGCCGTGTTTACGAGTACTCCATAGTCTCTCATACGGGTGAAAAGCTGGCGTAAATGGTCTTCGTGTTCCTCCTGTGTCCTAGAGTACACTTAGAAGTCGTCTAGGTATGGATAGCAAAAGTCAAGTCCGCGGGTCATTTCGTCGATGAATCTCTGAAATGTTTGCCCAGCATTTCTCAACCCAAACGTCATAAAGGAAAATTCATACAAACCGAAGGGAGTTGTTATTGCGGTCTTCGGTATGTCCTCCTCGGCGACGGGAATTTAGTTGTAAGCCTAAGTTGTAATCTAGTTAACTAGATCAATGACTGAAAAGTACTTACAACCAAATAAACTGTTAGAGTAGTCCTAGATGTGACGTATCGGGTACTGGTCCGGAATGGTTCTGGCGTGTAGGAGCATGTAGTCTCCACATGGACGCCAGCCATTATCCTTTTTGGACGCGAGGTGCAGGGGCGAAGACCATGGGCTGTCAGAAGGACGAGCGGTGCCATTAGCCAACATTGCGTCGAATTCTTGCCTTGCTAGTTTTAATTTTTCGGGAGCTAGCCTCCTTGATGAACATGCTACGGGTGGACCTGGTGTTGTGCGTATGTGGTGTACAGTATTGTGTTTAACTGTCGGTGGTGTACCAGCAGAACGGGTTTTTTCCGGAAAATCGGATAAAATATTATGATATATAGTGTTACCACCAGTCGATACTTTGACACTTGTGATTAAAGATTGAGAACTTACAATACTAGCGATAGTGCTGATATTGGCCAGGCTATCAATTAATTTGCGGTTGCTGATATCCACGATAAGTTTATAATGAGAGAGGAAATCTACGCCAATGATAGGCTTCGTGACGTCAGCGATTATAAAACGCCACGGAAAATTTCGATGTAACCCAATGTTTAAAGTTAGGTTAATGTAACCATACGTTTCGATAGCCGAACCCTTGGCAGCACTGAGTTGAAGAGGTGTCTTATTATGTTTTTCACAAATGGCACTAACTGGATATACGCAAATGTCACTACCAGTGTCGACTAAAAATTGAGTTTTTGTTTTATTGTCCGTTATGAAGAGGCGGCCCGAGGAGTTACTGCTGTCACTGGTCGTCATCAGTGATTTCTCAGGGCTTTTCCTGACTGAGCGTTGCGGGGTGTAGGGAGAGACAGGCCGAACAGAGCTTGTTCGGCGGTGGCCTCTGTCACTCGGTAGTGGCTTGTCATAAATATAAGATGTAAGCGCACTAACCTGTTTGGTCAACTCTGCGACTTGTTTTGTCAGTAAGTCGATACCTGGTGCTGATGATGGTGACATGGCAGCTGGCTGATGTGATGGAGCTGCTATGTCGTGCAACCTGTCGGCGAGCTCTGCCAACGCTTCCAGGGGCTGAGTTGACTGCGATGCTATAATCGGCTGCATCTCGATTGATAATCGGCTGGTCCATATGGATTGAATAAATTCTTCAGTGATGTCAGGTCCAGCCAAGTGCTGCAAATGCCGCAGGAATTGTGACGGCGTTTGAGTTCCAGGCTGTTCGTATGATATCCGTTGTTTCACTTTATGCTCACGGGATACTGATAATCGCTTTATAATTTCATTTTTCAGTAATGTGTAATTGGGTGGACCAGTGATCACGTCTTCCAGTTCAACTGCATATTGTCGGTCTAACGTGGAAGAAACGTGATAGAACTTGGCGGTGTCGTCAGTTATTCTATTAAGAAAGAACTGGCATTCGACCTGTGCGAACCAAATTGCAGGTTTTTCTGGCCAAACTGATAGTATTATCAACTGGTGCTGGGTAGAAAAGTAGGTGGGTCACCGCCGGGTGATTCTATCTGCTTCATTTTCCTCGCTCGTTGTAGTCGGTTGGTGACGTCGGATTGAGCTGAGTCACTATCACTGTGCATCGTGGTATAGTCCATGGCGTGTAAATCGGGGTCACCAATGTAGTGTTGAAGGAGATGAATACAAGCTCACTTACGGTTAGCACTGAGTATATTCAACACCACTTTAAAGTTCATATAGTTTGACACAAACAGTAAATCACGACACAGTTTATATAAAAGTCAACCACAAATATAAACATAAAAGAGAACACAAGAATTACAATAATATTAACAACTATCTGAGAGAACAATGGAACGTATATAAGCGCATCGAGTGGCAAGCATCGACTGTGATAATTAAATATGCCGTCGAAAAGGGGGTAGGCGTAAATCTTACGACGCCTTACCGGTTCAGTCGACGGCAGCGAACGCTTTCATATAAATAAACTAAATACGAATATTTACTACAAAATATATAAATTCTATTAAACGTATATAAATGATAAATAAATAAATTACAATATTGAAATAGATGGCACACATTAAATAAACTATAAATATGTATAATAGTTCCCTACAATTATAATAAGGATCTTTGATTGTCATGATCTTTCCACATTTCTAATGAAACTTTTAAGCCGAAATTAAAACGAAATATATAAAAATACAAAAATATTATTTTAATAAAAGGAATTCTTCTTTCAACAACATTTTCCACTGAATTCTATATATTTAGCTGCTTTTGGGAGAATTTCTGAGGTATGTGACTTATACAAATGCTCGTTTTAAAGATATTCTCGAGTGGATTTGACTTCAGCGTCTGCTGGCGTTGCGATAGCCACGGGTGGCTACGGCGGCTATTTACTAACGCTCAAAGTATATTTGCAGAGTGATTCAGATTTGAAATACCTGCGTTTTATTGTGGTTTCGTCTTATTTAGTTAGTTTTAAAGAAGCTAAAAGCATAATATGTTCTGTGAAACGTTGATTTATTTATTTTATTTTAAGGGTTAAGCAATAAAGTAACTTATCAACTAATCAAACATACAACATTTTACAAAAACCAATTAAGTCTCCACAGATTTAAAACACACAGATAAACTAAGCAATAAACTTAAAAATAATTTAATATATATTTGAGGCCAGTTGTTGCACAAGGGCACAAAGTGTGCCTGTAAACGCCACTGGATTTGGGTTCGATCCCTGTTCTTGGAAAATTTATTTACATTTATATTTTGATTTCTTCGCTCTGATGTCGAGGAAAAACGCGGTGTCGAATTCCGCCACTCAACACGAAATGCCTCCAGAATTCGGCGGAAAGTGGAGAACTGAGTGTCTAACACTAGGTTTCCTCTGCCTGCCCTATGTGCAGGATACGGTGAACGCAGTTGTTTATCCTAAATATCCTCTAATTACCTATACACAAACACATACACACACATAAACCAACAAATAAAATATATTTACAAACATAATCCCAGTGCAAAGTCACAAACACCGACTTCTCACAGCACATAATACAATTACACGCTTCAGAACGTTTAGTTTGTTTAAAGCCAACACAAGGCTCCCATGTCTTCATAATTGGGAAATCTCGAGCGATTTGTTTTGACAAGATAATGTCAACTTGCCTCCAAATGTAATAATGCCTTGACTCTCGCATTCTTGCATCTAGTCTTACACACACATGTACGTACACAACTACATACATACGTTTAAATGTTCCGCACGCTCTAGCGTCACTTCATTTAATGTAGAGCTTAAGATTTAACTGCTGAATGCCTTGAATGTTTTTGGTATTGTAATTATAGAGCGGTTTTTGTATTTTGGAAAGAGAGGACTCTACAACTTTTGGTAGTATTGCTGGTTGAGTAAGTGTTTTTACAGCTGTGTCTCTTAATATTTGATCTAAATGATCTTAATCATTTTTATTGTATAAAA